>JAVQJG010139673.1:0-17258 GCA_036024015.1 Craterocephalus amniculus
GGGCTTATGCTAGTAGCTTCCTATCGTGACGTCATTTTAGGAAACATTTCCAAACCTCGGGCTGTGTAGTGCTCGCCCTTGTGGTCATTTCTAGAATAAAGAAAGCGCCCACATTAAAATACGAAGCCATTTTTACACCCCAGACTTCCAAGCACATTTTCAGTGAAGTACCCTACCAAACAAGGTGGATTAAAATGAAAAAGTGGGATTTCTGGGTTATGACACCTTTAAAAGAGCTTCAAACCAAACTGTATCTATTGCTGAACCCCGCTAAGCAGAGCTAATGGAGACAAGACAATAAACACTACTGTCCACTCTGCTCTTTGTGAAATATCCTTCTATTTTTAAATCTTTTTTATGAGTTCAGACTCAAACATCCGGCTGCCAAATGAAGTGCTTTGTGCTAGAGGACAGTATTTTTCTCTAAAAAGATTCAGTCTCAGACAACGTTGAAAGCAGGGTAGAAAAATGAAGTCCTGTCCTGTGTGCAGTTCAAGTATCCTGGGGTCTTGCTCACAAGCAAGGGAAGGATGGAGCAAGAGATTAAGTGGTGGATCTAAGCCAAACAGGTCGATCTATGTAGCAGTAAAGCATCACATTAGCTGTTCATCGGTTTTGTTTGCCAAAAATCTTCAGAATGTTACCACCATCTGAATATAAGGAAGGCCTATAAGTTGAATGCAACTCAGTATGAAATGTAATATATTGGCAAAGAAGTATAGTTGTACTTTGCTTAAATGTCCATCACTGAAACACTGATGCTAGCAGCTAGCATAGCTGTGCGGGAGAGGCACACAGATAGCGGAGAGAGTTTGTCTCAAAGACTCCATTATGTTTGTCACTCAGAGGATAATGAGACAAGGTTTGTCTGTTTTTTCTTCATTTTAAAACAGAAAGAAACCATAGCATAGTAAGTTTGAAAGCTTGTATTTGCCAGGTGGTGAGCGACAACGCTACACGTCAACAACAAGTCAATGGTGTTACTAAATGTCTGTATGGTTGGCTGTGCAGGTAAGCTGCACAGATTTAATATATATATTTGTATGATTTAATATACATTTGTTGAAAAATGCGTTTTTTAATAGTTAAGACCACATGTCACTCTAATTTCAGTTAATATCCTCTGAGAAGATGAATAAATGATGGCTTATTTCAAATGTGTTCTAAAATAAAAAGGACCAGAGGTTTTTCCAGTTCTAGCTTCTGCAACAAAGATGTATGAATTAGAAAAATAGAACGAGAGCCGGATTTACCAAGTCCAGGCATCTCAAACTGATTCCTGTAAGTTTTTATGTTTTGTTGTAACACAGATGATTTAAATTAGTTGTTTTTCCTACAATGGATATGTTACCATGAGAATTTTAATTTCCATCTAATTCAGAATGAATTATATCTTCTGTAAACAGATTAAAAATGATCTAGTTATGAATGAAAATGATCATTCAGAATTAAACTTAAATCTCAAGTAAGTGGCTAGTTTATTCTGATTTTAAATTAGAATTATGAAATTCCTCTATCATGTACGTATATGTTCATTGCACTATAGATGATTCTGGTCGTTCTGCGCATGCTCTTTCCACCACCTATTCCACGTTGGCCCCCCGAGGCAAGTGCTGGACTTGAGCCGAGACTATCTAAGCAAATGTAAACTCCCCTTGTCCAATCAGAACCCTTCCCAGCCCCCATATCTCAAGGGCAATTGAATGAAAGCAATTAAAAATGTTTTCCATGTAAACCTCAATTCTGAATTATTATTCCCATGGAGACACAAAGCAGACTACTTTAATTCTGAATTATTCATCCAGATTAAATGGCACCATTTACCTACAGCCATTAATGCAGAAACATTCAGAAGTTGGTAGTTTGTTGGATGGCAGTAATTCACACACTTTGTACACATGCACATTCATAATGCCATTCTCATGCCATTTTCATGAGTCCTATTGGTATTTATGAAATGAAGATGCATCACCATCTCCAAATATATAAGCTTAAATACACTGGATATAGGGTATATGCTTTTTTTTAACCCTCACTAAACCATCCAGCATAAAACTATGCAACATATTGCAGTTTAGCCAATTGTTTTAGCCGTTTTGTTCCAGACCTGTTCTGTTGGTGAAATATGTCATTTGCATATTGTTATTGGTCAAATTTTTCTGTTGTTGATCTTGAGGGCAGAGTATAGAGTTGTTAAGAGCTGATGTGTGAGTGTAGTGAGCCTGTTCTTCTCCCTTCACTTGACTGTCAATCCCTGGAGTGCCCAGCTCATCCTGCTGTTGGATTATGAGTTGAACTCAGTCTGAATGCTGAGTAGCACCAAAGTCAGCCTCCTTCACTGCCTGTCTCTTTTGTCCTGGTGTGTCACTTTTCTCCATCTGTCTTCCTGAAAAAGTTGTATTCACATGACACCACACACATGCTGGCTGTTCACACCTGCTGATTCTCACAGTGCGAGACAGTCAAACACACACACACACTCACGCGCAGACACACACGGCAGCTCATGCAGTTCATTCCCAATGGACAGCTGGTCTGTGCTGTGTTTCAGCACCATATTTTCCAATTCAATTAATTTTTTAGGCATTTCTAAAGAGACAATTTGCTGGTGACGCCATCTTAATCTTGTCAGGGATGATAAAATACATCTTTAGGTTGCATAATATCCTAAATATGTGCCCAAATATCTGACATGAGTCCTTTTAGTACTGTATGGTTGAGTTACACATTTCCGCTGATTGACCTTTTGAGAGCACCAGAATCACAGGTCAGTTAGTTTAATGTCGAAGATACTGCTGATGAAACAGGAAACACTGATGCATTAGTGCTGCAAACTGAACTTATGTTCATTAACAAGCCTTTTTTTTTACAAAACTTTTATTAAAATATTTGTCTCCTGTTTTATTAAACCAACAGCAGTTTTCAAATATAATTAATAAAGCACAAACGGCATATTGTTATTTTAAGCCTTGCGGATGCAACAGTTTGCTGCTGAGCTCAGTATGTTTAAATTTATAGTAAAGATATTTGGATGTTGGGCCTCTGCTAATGCAAAATAATTAATTTGATGATCACTGTGACACATTTTTGCTCTTTCTTTTGGAGTGAATTATTAAATAGTCAACACATGTATTAATTAAGGGCAAATCATTAGAGTTTCCAACATTATCTGATTGAGATACTGAAAGGCTAGAATTGCGTGCAAACTTCCTGCCTGTATTAGTATTCTGTTTCAGGGAAACAATTTTTTCTGGATGTAACAATGGAATGAAAGTGTTTTTAATGTATGAATATTACATTTATTTCAAAACCAAGCGAATGAGTTCTCAAAAGTTGCCTTAGTTACAGGCAAGCCACTCATAATGAATGAATAACACAACAATTCTAATAGTAATCTCTTGATACTTTTCTCTATTTAGTTGATGATAAGCAAAATGAAAAATGATGAGAACTTCATCGTGAAGTCTCACTTCAGTATGTCGGCTACTGTCCGTTTGATTGGATTGCCATCTGAAAGACCTCCGCACTCGCTCGTGATCACCTATTGATTAACTGGCTGGATGGGGGTTATATTGTGGTCCTCCATGCCACACGCTCCTCTTTGCATCAGGTTCATCGTGTATGAGGCACCCTGACCTGCAGGGCACTCCGGTCACTGCTCATTGGGCTTGACACTGCTTGATGGTGACAACACTAATTGTCAACATCTGGGAAGTGCCTGCGATCCCTCAGCCCCAGCACAGACGGAAACTCTGTGATCTGTCATAACGTGTCAGAGGAAATTAACATCAGCTGAACGTCGGGTAAGGGGGGGAGGAGGGAGGAAGGAGGAGAGGGGATGTTTGACCAATATTATCAGAGGTTTTTCAAAGGAGGGGGAGGAGGGGAAAAGGCTGTTAGAGAAGTCACTATCCCAGTTGAAAGAGGATGGATGCTGCATCTGTCGTGTGTTACAAGAACTAATGCTGCAGCTACTTGCTGTTTATTCCCCTCACTTCTGTAAATGTTGTCTTAATGTTAATTACATGTTAATTTACTACTTACACCACAACTACTTTGACAATATTTTATATACATTGATTTATTACACAACATCTGAGGCCACAATTGATGTACTTCTATTGATGTTTTTGTAATTTAATTAGTGCCAATAAAAACACTAATTCTTAAAGTAAAATTATAGTTCAAACTACTACTATAGTTTGTTTTTTTTTTACTAAAAACTACTACATGGTTATTATTGTTGTTACCATTAATGATACTTTACTATAAAGCTTCTTCTTTGGATGCCACAATCACATCTTTTACTTTGTTTACGCTTAAAAAAAACAACATGAAAAAGAAAAAAATCCACCAGCAGCCATTGTTTGTGTTATTGCAGCCCACGCCGAGGTATGCCCTGACCTGCTTAAAATGATAAAGCCGTTGGACCTCAGCTTGTATTTCAGACTTGTAGGAGCCTGAGGCAGGGCTCTCCTCGAGCCCAGGCTTAAGAGAAGTAAAGAGTGCTGCACGACTTTTACTTTAGATCAACCTGCACTGAATTCTCAGGCTGCACACATTCTAATACCTTTCTTTTTTCTCACTATTTTACCATTCATACTTGATCTCTAAATGAATTCATGACCATAAATTGTGATTTAGATAAAGCCCATTAAGTTGATTTTCATGACCACGACAAATGGTACACTTCAGAATTCAAATATTAACAGAAGCGCATCTGTCTTGTTGGATACAGAAATGCTCGCTTGGCCGCAGCATCTGAGTCTTATCTGGCAAATCTGTATTGTATTTATGTAAATAAATGCAATACCACAAAAGTAACAAACTGGGTCCAGGATATTCACTGGGTTATTAAATAGTATAAGAGAAAATGAAAAGTTTCATATCCAGTTGAGACAAATAATGCCAGGGTAGAACACAATGTTCATATATGGTGCATTAGATGCTGATGAGTTAACACTTACTCTTCTTATAAAAAACAGATAAACCATGTCAATTCAAAAAAACAGTAGCATACAAGTCTGTATAACTTTTGACTCTGTTTCTTTTCTAACAGGAAAGTGACAGTTTGTGGTGGGACGCCTTCGCAACAGAGTTTTTTGAGGAGGACGCCACCCTCACGCTCTCCTTCTGCCTCGAAGATGGACCAAAGAGATACAGTAAGACAAGGGCGACACATCTTACTTGTTTAATTGTGAATCTTTTTATATTCTACAGTTGATTTAAACTTCAGTAAGTTTGTATTACTTATATATTATTTCATAAATTAACTCTGGGGAGCAGTAATTTAAGATTGTGGGCAAAAACCACCAAATGGTGAATAAAATAAAAGGAACAGGTGCTAAACGTGAAGTAATCTAGCCAAACTGGGGGCAAAAATGTAATTTTTTCCTCTAATCTGTTTCAGTAATCAAGCATGTTAAGATTCTTGTTTAACTTTTGCTATGGGTATACTATTGATTGTACTTTAGAGGCTGTTATATTCATCTTCTGGTGGCATGAATCTTCAGTTATACAGATGTTTATGCCAGAGTAAGAATCAGAACAAGTCTATTAGTGGCTGTGTGCAGCTCAATCCTACATTATGTGTTACAGAAAACTCACCCTTTGGATAGTTAGAGACCTCCAATTGTTGTGTTCTGATTTAGTGCTGGGTAAAAAAAAAGAAACAAAAAAGTTCTGAGGGATTTCCACATTGCGTTAACCTGCAGTGACTTCTTTTAGTCAAGTTATTGATTTCCTGCATCTCCCAAAATGTCCTCATAACACCTCACTGAAAACATACGGAAAAGTGTGAACTTGTTGAGTAAGAGAGTGAGACTTTTCCTGTAAAGATTTGTACCACTGAGTCAACATTTTCTGCATTCTGCTACTCCTAAGCTGTGTCACAGAGAAAATTGGTATCTCTCCATCTTTTAACAATAGGTTCTTCTCTGCATGTGTTTGCTGAGCATTGATGCAACATCGCCCTCAACCGCAGGCAACCTCTTTCTGAAAATTTCATCATAGATTCCTATTGTGGGTTTCGCTTTTTTAAAATAGAAATGTAGGTACAAACCAGTATTGAAAATAGGAAACTTATGGAGTATTCACGTCAAGTAAAACCTCTGCTTTTAGACAAGGTATTAGTTATTCTTAATGAAAATGTCTGGAAAATACCCAAATGTACCACAAACTCCACAACAAAATGAAACCAGAGTTTGTAAGTCACCCTCATGTCCACAGACAAAAAAAACCCAAAATAAACATTGTCACACCATGAGTGGAAAGTCTGTTGGTGATCAGTCAGACAATTGTATCAGTCAAAGTTACAATTATTTTGATATATATATAAAATATTTGGCAAAAAATCTGAGTGATTGTTCAGTCGGACTGAGATAAAATGTTGTCTCTATGGAGACCTTTGCCACCTAAAACTCACAGCTAATGAACTTTTAACAGTTCATCTAATCACTTTCATTTGTCTTAAAATGTTTAGTAGTTAGAAAAAGCTACAGCCTTAATTTATTTATATGTATAGCTTTACTTTGACACACTTAGTTAGTTGTTTTGGTCTGTAAATCAAACAGTGGTCAAGCATCATGTCAGTTAACTTTCCCCCATTAATTCGCAATTGAAGAGCTGAAAGAAAGCAAAACAACAATAAACATTTTTAACAGTAATAAACTGAAGGTCAGTTAAAACCCATCTGGGCCGTTAATATCCTCAGATAATCCAGCCGTCTTTGTTTCTGCATTAAAAAATAAAAGACCCCTTCAAAATAAAATTGATGACTAAAAAAATACAACAAACAAATGAGGGTAATCACAAGCATTTTTTTACACATAAAAACTTTAATAAGAGTCTTGTTCCTAGGTTCACATAACTTCAACTCAGCCACCTAAAAAGATTATGAAATGTCTGATGGCTGTGCATTTAGGTAAGCTGGAACCAGAATTAGTTCATCATGATGTAAAGATGAAGCAAAGAAAAAAGTCACCTTGACTCTGTTACAAATGAAAAAATACATATTCAGAAACCACCAAAACACAGTTAATAACATTTTGTTTCTGTTCGGTTCACCCAAAAACAAAAAGAAATTGCAATATCTGCTTTTGTAGTAATCATAATTATTAGTTATATTTACTGATGTCTACAAGTAGCCCTTACTCCTTTCATCGTATATTGACTGATTTTATTAGATTGTCATGCTTGAGCATGGCAGCATTTCATTATGCACACTTTGAACTGAAGAAGCAGCGACACTTCAGCCATGTGGTTGCATCAATAAGTGACAAAACGGAGGCTGTTGCAGAGTTTGTCATATTGCCCCTTCCATCTCATCTGCATAGGTTTGTGTTTTGGTGTCTGAGACATATTGAATATCACATGGACACAGATAAGGATGTGCTGTTCTGAAATGAGCAGATGTGTGAGTCATGTGTGCTGCCTTTGTGTGTGTGTGCGTGTGTGTGTGTGTTAGCGTGTGCGATGCAGCTCTAGTCGTGGAGGAGGAAGAGAGAGCGAGAGAAGAAACCGGCAGTGGTGGATTGTTGTGAGCCGGGCCCCTGCTTTTGGCTTTTCAAATGTAAAAATAAAAAATCCCCAGTAGTGTAGAGACGGTAACCCTGTTCCCCCGGGAACGGGAGGATTAACACCATGGTGATGATGACTCACCGTCAGTTGCAAGCTTTTCCTCGATTCACATTCAGGTGTGCAAAGTTGCACATGCGCAGACTCACATGAACGCACTCTCAATGAAAGATCCTCCGCCATCATATTTATCTGCAGCAGTTTGGTTTTTTGGAAGAAAAACTTGGAAATTCACGAATGATGTTGTGTGTCAAGGCTCTGCATTCAGTGAGTCATATACTCCCGGCCGTATCTGCAATGCACTTAGCTGTTCTGCTGCTTATCACTGTTTTTAGCTACATCTCTGGAAAACCTGAATCTGAAGAAGAAAGATTTTTACTTAATAAGTTATCGCAAATGCACCAAAACCCTTTTATTAAGCTAAATTAATAAGATAGACTGTTTTTGCTTTTTCATTTAGCTAATTTGTTTTTGATTAAATGAATTGTTATTATTATGGCAACACATTGTTAAAGCTACCTTATATTGCATTGAGATTTTCAGATATCTCGAGACTTTGTTACAGGAGATATAGAATGAGGGAATATCGTTCATATCGAGTTAGCTTGTTTTGAGTTAAAAGTATCTCTATTTTTAGCTTTTTACAAAACTGTCTCTTTGTTATTGATCGTTGGGAAGTGTTTTTTATTGTTTTAATACACATCTACTTTAATTTCAGTCAAATATTTGAATGCACACAATATGATTCTTAATAAAAGTGCATTTAACACTCAAAGCTGAAATTTGAACAATCTCTTTGTTTACTTGACCCAAAAAATTTATTTTGAGATATATATTGTATATTGTGAGTAAGGAAAAATGATCGAGATATGAAAATTGGTTCATATCGCCCAGCCCTAATTTGCACGTTGAAAAGCATGGAATATTACAGAACCATCAAAAAGATAAATATTCTCTCCTCTGAAATCCTGAAGGGCCGCTCTTACACCTGCCCAAATTTCACCACACCACCCAGGCAACCAAACATATGTGATGTGAAATCTCACCAAGAAATGCTAAATAGATTTAAAAGGTCCCCTCCTCGGTCTGAGCTCCAGGATTCGTGACATTTTGTACAGTAGCTTTTTTCATGACTTTATTAACAAACAGAAGTGTCTCTTTCCTGGGCGGTTGTGGCCTCCAACATCCCCGGGACCAAATATCTAGCTTCACATTTTAGAAAATAACTTTGAGATGTAGCCAAAGTTATTCAATTTAAAAAATAGAAAGGTGCAACAAAAATATATTTCTAACCATTGCTTTAGCATTGGGGAAGATAAAATGTGAGCTTGAGAAGAATTTTCTTACAGAGGGCTGAATCTGAAGTGAAGATATACGAGTTAAGGGGTGCATTTATTTTCCTGAAGGCTCAAAGTCTTCACCTTCCTGGTTCTGCAGAATTATCTTTGTGGCAAAGGAGTGTCTGTCTTGTCTTGTTATCCTTTTATTTTATTTTTTATTTCACCGTCAGCAGCTCAGAAATATAAGCTCATTCTGCTGTCGCGCTCATTGTTAGTCACCATGCTTAAGAGCTCCGGCTTTACTCCCCAACAGAAAAAAATGTAAATGTGACCGCCGGTGACCTCACGCTGAAATAATCCTACAGCTCCCAGCTCTGTGTAAAGCGCTTATACATGTAGTTACTGTCACGCAGGTCAGAACAGCACTGACCAGCTGAGATTTGAGGGTGTAGGAAGTGTTGAGCAGTGGCACAGGGGCGGCCATGCAAAAATGTTGTCGGTTACAGCAAAACACAAGGCTGCAACATTTTCTTTGCTGGGGGACGGCAGTATGGTTTCTGCATGAGAATCCTCAGGCTAAATCAACAGATTTGTGTCATATTAAAGCTTGTTTTAGCTCCATATCATCTTTGTAGCATTGCAGACAAAACATTTGCATCTTTAAAGATTAAACACACAAAGCAAATGAAAAGGGCATGTCTATGTTTGTGTTTTGTTAGACAGCACCAGTTTGGAAAGCGTGTGTATTTGTGCTTAGTTTCATGAAGATGTTTGCTTATTTTTCCATTAAAACAATCCTTGTGTATTTGTAATTCCACTGAGAATTGTATTTGTAGGGGGTAGAAGTATAAGAACTCCAATCCTTTCTGAAATTGAATCATATTTGTTTGAGTGTCTTATAGGATAATTACAAGGAAACAATCATTTCACTCCAGTCTGAGATGCTTTAATTTTAAAATGTTCAGCGGTGGAAAAATTAGAAAAGCTAATTTACCTAATCTGCTTCTTCATTGGCACGGACCTGTGTTTAGGTGTTCTGCGACTTGTCTCCAGCTGCTGTTTATTGTGGTTTCTCCCAGGAAATGTCTCATATTGGTCACGTTTGTGTGTCAAATGCTGGAAGATGAATGTTAATATATTTGTATCCACCACAAGCCCTCACAATGTCTGTCTTTTTTATGATTTGATCCTTTATTCTCAAACCTGCCGTGACACTTTGGGTCAAACTAAGTTACTGTTTTACTAGCAAGCCTACAGTATATTACATACCTACCTCGTGGTTTTGATAATGTATTAGTATTTTATATGAATATATTGTTTAGCAATCTGTCTTTAAGAGATCTTGAATTTATTGTGATTGGATGAAGACTGTATATCAGTCCATCAATTCACATCAATTATTGTCAATTCACATACTGTGAAATACAATTTTACCCAATTAAATTTCACTATAGAAATGTTCATGAGACAATATTGCTTATCTTATTGTTTGTATCCCAGTTTGTTATATTGAGTCATTCAGTCTTTATTTAAGGAATTCAAACTCTCAGGCTAAAGAAAGAAGCTTGGCTTTATGGTGATTACAAATGATCGCCACTTTTTGAAATTTAAAACATCAAACTCAAATGGCTTTTAAATGTGAAAACTCACCTTACAGTAGTTCTTGTCAACAGATATTAGCATTTGATAAATGACTGTTTTTTTCTTGGTGAAGCAGAGGTGGAGGAGCTTTGACAAGCTTGAGATCCATAACATAAGGTTGCTGAATTATTTGCCACCTTGTGTCACTAATGAAAAGCAAATTGCACCAGATCTTGTGTTGCTGCTAACTGCCATCTATCAGTAACAGTAACTATGACTGAAAAGGACATAAGCAGCTTATGCAGAAGGCTTGAATTTTTTTTGGAACTTCGCCTTTTTCTTGGTAAGATCTAATTTGCTAACGCAGCCTAATGAAGGCTTGTAATTGTCACGACGGTATATTGCTGAAAAATGTAGTATTTTTAATGTGCACATGTTGGCATTGCTTTATATCTTTGGACCAAGAGTGTTTTGGTTTGCTTTTTATATCCCTACAGAATTGGTTCTCAATTCTCTGTCAGTGCAGACCAATTGTTGTTTTTTACAGTACAATGAATATTCAGAAACTCGATCTAATTATGACCTCGTTTGCTATGGCCTTAACATTTGCCCCAGTACAGTGTCTGGCTCTGCAATCTATAAGGCATCTGATGAAAGCTGCATACCATGATGCAATCAGAGAGCAAGGCTCATTTTAGAAGAGGGTTCAAAAAAAGCGAGGAAAAAAAATCTGCATATTCAGTTGGCTGGTTCAGGGCAAACTGCAAAAAAATAAAATAAAATAAAAAGTGCAACGCATTTACAATTCATCAAGTTATTCTTGCATTGCGGCACGCAATAATTGCACCGATGAAATGACCACAGCTAATAATCTTTAAGCAAGCAGGAGGACATAATGAGGGAAAGGAAAAACACAAGGAAACCATTTCAATGTGTGTGAAGGAATGAGCCAAATTGCATCTGCCGTCAAGTCGGTTTAACAAGCAGCTCGCTCATTGGGATAGGAGTAGAAATTTACATGACCAGTTTGAAGTATGATGCTGTAATTATCATACCTTCTTTTTTTTATTTCTTTCTTTCAGTATGTAGCCACATCATCATAATGAGCAGTTTTAGGAATAGTTCAGGATTGTTGTATTTGTTTGAAATGTCATATTGTCATAATAATTGCAAGTTTCAGTTAAGTTTAGATCCCACTGATGCAATTTAACAGAAGACAGTTGTAATTTATGTGCATGAAACATCAATTTTTTTTTCTTCAAACAGACTCTATGAACACTCGCTCAAAGAAGCCATGATTGTAGGTTTTTCTTTTAATTGATTATAATTCTTGTTACAGAGATTAATGCAATTAAACTGGTAGTTTGTTTGTTTAAGGATAAATTTAAATGTACATTTTAGCAGTCTTTGGAAACAAATAGTGACACACTAGACTGATTGTTTTCTCATATTCTGCATCTAAATTACTGTTTTATGCTGTTAAACGCAATCAAAGTGAATATCATGTAAAGCAGCTTTGAAAAAAATTACAATCTGTCTTCCAGGAAATTTATTTTACAGCATGTAATTAAAACAACATAGCAGATAAGTGCATGTTTCCAACATTAAAATAATCTGTGGATGCACATTCAGAGGCCAAACCTTTCTGTCTGACGTTTGCAGTGAAGTGAGTCCTCTGTGGATCGGACTTGTTCTAGCACGTCTTGCAAATGGTCAGCCAGATTGTATTCTGAGGGGGTTTAGAGGCTGGTTGACACTTTCAGGCTCTCTGTTGTGTTACTTGAGTTGTTTCTGAGCAGAGTCTGCCTTGTAGCAGATCACATCGTCCTGCTGGGGAGGCAGCAGGCATCAGGGAGCGCTGCGATCATTCAGCTGGGAACTTGAAGCAATGATAACGTCGATGGCACGTGTCGAAGTAACAGCCAGGACGCATGCTTTCCCACCAGAACGCTGCACTGGAATGAGATAATTATTACTTGCTTGCAGTGTGGCCGAGGTGTGTACGTTACCTGTCAGCATCAAAGTAAATAGGTTATGGATAGAAGAAAAAAAGTCATGGCTGTGCTTGAAATTTTGCTTCACTAATTGTCCATTAAAATGTAAAGTATGAAAGGACATAAAACAGCAGGTAATTTCTCTGGTTCCAGTATTAGACTCTGATCATATGAAATGATTGACTCATGCAACATAAAAAAAAGTCAGATCTAGTCTATCAACAGCAAAAAAATAGCAGATAGAAGTTGTCACCTGACAAATGTCATCCTCCATGCCTTCCCTATCACTGCTGGAATGATGAGTCCAGCATTTAATCTATTTTTAAGCCTTGTTTTTGCCGCCACCAAATGCTTAGAGAAGTTTTTTGGCCATTTAGAGGTTATAGGCTTTACTTTGTTCACCAACTGGCTGCTGACTTTGCTTGTTTGCTGTTAGCTGCTGGGCAGGTTGTGGCTATATTGGACTTGTTAGGTGGAAACGGCCTGTTGCTACGGCAAGAAACAGGATTGAGTGGAGTGTACAATAAATGTGCCACTGAATGAAAATGATGAAAGTGGGTAAAGGCTGATACAGTGCTGAAGGCTTGGATGAAACTTCTCTGCGGCTTTATCGTACAGGAACTTTACCTGATAAAAAATGTTTTCTACGCAGTATATTATATGTTAAAAGGGTTCCCCTAGGGGAACGCTCATACTGGCTGATCGGAATCCGGAAGTTTCAGAAGTTAACCCCATTGGCAGAGAAAGAGCGTCACTCCAAAGCTAACAATTAGCCGCTTTTGCTAACTAAAATGTCCTGGACTCGTACATATGCGCAATCATTGAGTCATTCATTTTTATGGACATAGAAGGGGTAAGTCTGACTTCCCCCTTTTACCACGCAATATACCATGTAGAAACCATTTTATCAGGTAAAGCTCCTCTTTAAAAAAAAGAAATTTTTTGGACTTCATGTAACAAAAAAATTTAAAGGAAATAGATATGATTGATGGGAACGAGTTCTAACTTTGTGTTCAGCTTCCAGGAAGCACCACCATAATACTGACATTAAGCATGTGTAGTGATATTATTGGCCAGTCTGAGTCAAGATTTTTATTTATGTTTTTACAGGAACTTTTTCAGATAGTTATTGTGTGTTAGTAGTTATCTCAGTATACATTTAGTTCACTTAAATCTGTATTTGATGATGTCGGCTCATCTCTGTGACTGTGTGTATCACCATGCATGTATCCTTTGTTTTTTTTAGTTTTTTTTTTAGTGTTTCCTCAGCTGGAGCGACAACAAATGTTTGTGCATGTCTCAGTGAGTGTGTGCGAAGGTTTGAGAGTTAAAGGGATCTTAGCACTTCTGTGGTGGCGGTTGTTTTGGAAGGGGGGGCGGGGGGATTCGGTGGAAGGGGGGAGGACAGTGTTCGGATCTCCTTTAGAGAGATGGAAAGGATTGAAGGTGTAGAGCCGTGATTGGCAGGTGGGATGATGCGGCCCTGGCTCAGCTGCAGCACGGAGATGTAGGCTGCTGCTGATTGACAGCTGAGCTCAGCCTGGGAACCTCAGCGCTGGATTGGCCACAAAGAAAGACAGAGGGAGAAAGAGCAGGAGAGGAGGGAAATAAATGGTAGATTTCAACAAAAATACCTTGCTTGAACATTTTTTGGTTTGCTTGCTGCTCCTGAGCAGTTCAACACTGCCATCTATTGTAAACTAAGCTGGTCATGTGTTGTAAGAGATTTCTGACAGCTCTCTTTGTGCCAAATAAGCTACTGTGTTTTTAGCTGCACCGGGGAAGGTTAGCAGTGAGGAGAGTGATGCGGAAAGGAAGAGGAGGGAACGACAGCGGGTCCAGAGAAGCACAGAAACAAGCCATGAGCTTTGGAAAAGCAACGTTAGGGGAAGAAGTCTTGCTAAGGCAGAAGGAAAAGGGACCGACATGTAACATGGAGTGTATGGTTGTTTTTCTGTCCAGCATCTCCAAACCAGCTCATACTTTACCATAAGACAAAATAGTGTACTTGCACATCTTCAGAATATAAAAATAATAAGCTGCGGTAATTGTTAAGCAAATCTACAGAATATTAATTTTCCAAATGAAGAAGCTATGAAAAATATGTACTAATTTCTTTCCATTTGATTTAATAAGAAGGTTATTATTCCCAATATTTCTTTAAGAAAGAAGTTATGTGAGAATTCTGCAATTTGCTGCAATATGTTGGTGACATCTTGGATTTAATGATAATGTTCATTTCATATTTTCCTTTTTTTTTGGATCCATGTTGTGTGTCTTTATCTGTGCTGTACTTTGGTTCTGATGATGCAGTTACTGTGGAACAGCTTGACTTCAGCCACAGGCTTTGGGATGCTATTAAATGTTCCCTATAAACCCTTTAAACCCACACAAACATGCTGGTTTCCTACAGAAAATGTTGACGTACAGTTCCATACACAGTTTTTTTTAACTGTCACTCAAACAAGATCTCTACCCATTACCTCATTCTCCCGCAGTTCTTCAGCCCCACTCCAGACGGCTTAACTCCTGTTGGTGACAAAGCTTTCCTCTGAAAGCCCTTCTGCCCTCTGCTGTAGGGAGAATAAGATGCATGCAGGGCTTATATGTTTTAAACAACTAAGAAAAAAGCCATACTGTTGCTCAGCTACAGCAGTTCTATCTTTAGAGACTAAAATCAAAACAAACTATCTTTCATTGTGAGGACATGGACAAACCGCCCCTTTTCTGTGAATACTTATGCTGTTTCTCATATTGATAAAGGATTTTGGAGCATCACATGAGCCTCAGAATTACTTATTATTTACAGCTCAGATTTGGAATGAAGATATATTTGCTTATTCTAGATTAAAGTAAGTAGAACTTGTGATTTTAACAAGTACGTCATCTATCTACACAAAAATATACTTAAACCCCACCTTCTCATCTGATATGCACTTATTTGTTCTTGTATTTAATCTGTTATTCATCACGTAGACATATTCTGAAATCTTGTTCAAAATGTAAAATAATTTGCACTAATGACATGTTTTCCATCTTTAAAAATTTTTGGATTAACATTACATAATCTTTATTTTCTTCTTTTGCAAAATTGTATCATAGTTTTTGTTTAACCCTTTCGTACCAGATGTCCCGTGGGCTAGATGTAACAAAGGTTGATTTTATTTAGTCTGCCTTCCTGTACCTACACATGTAATACACCATTGGAGAGCTGAAATTTGTTATTTTAATTGTGTATAATATTCCAGGGTGCAATCATAACTGTAGATTCAGTAAACACTTATTTCCATAAATCCTCCATACTCCAGTAGCAGATGATACTGAAGCAAAATCAGTCCTGTTACCTCAGCCAGGGTCCAGGAAATGTAGTCTAGTCAAATATTTTGTCCACTACAAGATTTTTATCCATAAAAACCCATTTAAGGCAAATCTTCAAGGATGTTATGCGATTAATATAATTACCCTCTTAGGTACAAGTGTTTGCTTCTAGAGTAGGAATCTTTTGGCTGAATGCTTTTTGAGCCAGAAGATTTAATATTACCTCATCCAACAGAGATTTGTTTACATTTTTTTTCTGACTTAAGAAGATATAAACTAAATATTCTGGAAATTGAAAGTTACCACAAGTTTTATTGGACAGGGCATTTACATGTATGTGTGAAGGACGTTCGAGTCACTTTTGTCTTTGAGCAAAAGTCATGTTCCCCTATGAATGCAAATGATTTTTACAAGTTATGGCTATGATTTATTTTCTTATGGGCTGTTTAGAGATCCCTATTTAAGACATAAACATATTTAGATGTCCATTATTCTCAAGGTATCTTTCTTATTCATTTATACAAGCCCTCATATTTTGAGCCACAGAGGCAACTCTAGCTAATCCTTTTGTCTGTTTGGAACGGAGGTGAAATAATACAATAACATTCTCTGCTTTATGAGCCATGCTCGCATCTTAACATTAGAAAAATCTGTTTTTATATTTTCTGCATATGAGAATCCAGCCCTAGATATGGAGACCATCAGTAATATGGGATTAAGAGTTTAGGCATGAAAATGGCTTGCCAAAGTACTTTTTTTAAATACAAGTTGGAAAGGTTGTAGACTAGAATTAGGTTTTGACCAGTCAATCTTATAAATACACGTTAAGATTTACCTACTGGGGCTATAAAGCTATACATCAATTTCCTGATTCAAAGGACCCTCTTAACCCTTTTAAGACCAGGAATGGGATGACAAGTTAGCATCATAAATGAACCTTGTGATGCGCTTTCTGTTGGAACATTTTAAATGTTGTGTTTTGTATGTTAATAACTTTATCTCTGAGATGCTGTATGGATCTGAATGCATCACACAATTTGTCTTTATTTGTACTTTAATTAGTATGTCAGTGTGTCAAATAGATAGATAGATAGATAGATAGATAGATAGATAGATAGATAGATAGATAGATAGATAGATAGATAGATAGATAGATAGATAGATTGACTTTACAGAAGTACTTATGTTATTTCTATTTTAGATACAAAGCTGCCACATATACATAAAAGTTCAAATCAATGCAAGAAAAGACTTTTGACCACAAAACTAGTTCATTTTAAATTACTTTTCTTTACTGTGTTGATGTTCAATTTTAAATCAACAAACACAAAAAGTCCAAACTCTGAGCTACCAGCTAACATAGCTAACCCAGAGCTAACGGGAGCCAACCAGCCAAAGGAGGAAGGCTGGATAAAGATATGAAGCGCTGTTAGCGGCTAAAAACTGCGGTTGTGCTACGCTAGGCCTCGTTTTCCCGGATATCAGGCACCTGTCAATCAAAAGGACACGC
>JAVQJG010139684.1:0-12531 GCA_036024015.1 Craterocephalus amniculus
TTTCAGTTGATTTGTAATGAATACACAATGTATGACATTTCATGTTTTTTAATTGCATTACAGGAAATAAAGAACTTTATCACAATATTCTAATTTTCTGAGACAGACCTGTATAATTCAAGCCCAAATATTTAGTTTTATGTTTCACAATGAATTATTATCACATCATTAATTTCACTTTTTGTATTTGCCAACAGGCCTTCATGACAAAGACTGTGTAGAATAATACTGAAACAATACTTTAATTCCACAGAGGAAGCCAGATAACCTACATAATAAAGTGGATTTGTTGGGGGGATATTGGGATTGATTAATGGCCAAACGAGTGGTAAAATAATCGGCTATCAGGCAAAATCCAATATCATGCATTCCTATTTAATTTGTTAAAAGAAATTAAAAACATTTATTTTCCTGCGTCCACAGAATTAAAATGTATAAAATAACAATAATAAACTGTTGAATTGCTGCTGAATGTGACTTTCCCATGAGTCTTTGCACAACTTGAAATGTTTATGTTGATCTTTCACTAAATTGAATCATAGTTATTCAGTCATCCTTGATTATAACAGAAACTCTGGCTGTTGAGTTAAACTTAATTAACATGGTTCTGCTATTCTCTTGATTTCAATTAATTAAAACAACTAAAGTTAGTTGCCATCAGCAAAATAAGTACAATTCAAATAAGATCCACTACAGCCCAAAGATACTTTTTAAGTGTACCATGTTCTAACTGTGCATTCAGATCAAAAGTGGCAAAAGCAGTAATGACGCCTGATGCTGCACGAAAAAGAGGACAGACAGCTCTAATGGTAAAATTCTCCCCATAGTAAAGTATCCTTTCAAAGATTTCTGGACAGGCAATGACCTGTAACTCCACCCAAAAATGTAATCACTTGCTTGTATCTTATTTAATTTCTGAGAAAACATACAAATCCAAACATAACTTTTGAGTTATCTTGCAGATGCTGCCAAATACACATAATTATATTACTGCATTACATTTTAAAAATATGGACATATTTTTATAATTAAACTGATATCATAACATATTAATATTTATCTATTTGTATACTATCATTTACTCATGTATGCATAGTTATTTAAAAAAAACTAGCTCTTAGCATTTGTCTCTTTCTGTTGAAGTTGGGAGTTTTTTTGTCATGGAACGTATACGTTCTGTCTTGGCTGACAATCTTTCTTTTAAAAGAAAGATAAAATATTTCTAACTATAATAATATAACCATATAATAATAGTGAATAGAAATGTTAAATGAAAAGGCGGAGCGATGAGCTTACAGAGCTGCTCTGCTCTGAGGCAGAAGTGTTGACCATCCATCAGTCATGCTGTTTTCATGTCTACATTTTCGGCTGACAGGCGCTGAACTCGGCTCGCTCCTCTGCGGCTAAAACACCCTGTAATTCAAGCTTCTTTGAGTTTTGTTTTCATCCTTTTGCTCTGGTGTTTCGATCATTCTTGAATCGTAACCGATTCTTTCAACCTTGTCTGCATGTGTTATGTTTTATTTATTCCAAGCTCACCGTCTGGAGAAGTGATCTGTGTGCGTAAACAGGAGAGGTGAAACCTTTTAAAGTTTAGCCTGCGGAAAAGAAAAATCATTTTGACATTTTATATTGCGATACCCGTCTCGGTACGATGGCTTGTAAACAGCCTGCAAGGATTGCAGGACTGCAGAGGTAAAATCCTCCAAATGGGACAGGTGGGAAGTTGCTTCTCCCTTTCATGGCAGTGAGTAGCATGAGTTGCTATGGTAAAAAGACATGGAGGAAGACAAGGGAAATTACTGAAGTTTATTACGGTCGTCAATTTTGTGGCACATAATGAGAATGTATGAGGACACTGAGAGGTGATGATGGGAACATGTGCGTGGCCCTTTTTCTGAGTTGATGAAACACCTTGAGCTGCACATAAAATGTGAAACTCTTTGCTTTCTTATTGGACTGATGTATTTCATGGTTTAAATATCTAGAAAATAAAATATCAAAGTTATTTAATTGTCTGTCAAAAAGAAGGACATCAAACTTTAATGCTCGATGTAGCATTATGTATAGGACACGTTTATAACAGTGAATGAGACACAAATATTCATTTTAATAGTAAAGAAATTTTATTCAAATCATAACATTATTTAACAATTGAGGTTCAGTAGAAATATATATATATATATATGTATATATATAGGAAAGCGTGACAAATAGCAGAATGTATTACTGCAAGATCAGTTTTTTGTTGCCATGTTCATGTACTTGCTCAGCAGAGCTCGCCTATGCCGCACGGGTTGAGACGCAGCTAAAATGATGTCATTGCCCCGTAAAAATGTGATCATGTTATATCATGATGTTACATTTTCTACCTTTGTCAAAAGTACACAAGTATCATCACGAACAACATGATACAAGCCACACCTAAGAAGGATCACATGCAGAGAGTTAACCATTAATGAAAGGCATTTGCAAAAAGGATTTAAAAATGTGAGGGCAAAAGAAAATAGAAAAGGGAATAAATACTTTAAATGTATGATATCAAAGGTAATTCTAACCCAATGTTTGCATTGTGTCATCAAGCTGGGCAACATAAAGATTTTCAGATATAGAGACTTTATCACACAAAATATATAATAAGGGAATATCATTTATATAAATTTAGCTTGTTTTGAGTTTAAACTATCTCTATTTGAGCCTTTTGCAAAACTACATTTCTTTCTTTCAAAAAATCTTATTGTGAAGAACTGTGTGTGCATTTTCATCTGGAGAATAGCAAGACGTCACACAGCTCCTCTATGTGTTGATCTCCAGCTCTGTGTTTACTAGCCGACCCGGCCGCGCGTCCAGTTTGCTCTTCTTCTGGTACGTGACTTGCGGAGCGGACTCCACCTCGTCCATGTCTCTTTTTTCCTCTCTACTGAAGAGAGGTAGAGAGGCAGTGATTGTCACAGGCTTTGTTTTTGTTTCAGAGACAGCTCCACAGTACGCCACCTAGTGGTGAAATATTTCTTTCTTAGCTCCTTTATAATCTATATATCATTTCACAATTAATTGATCATGCTGTATTGCTTTTTCAGTGACCCTCTGGTCCAATAATTTCTGCACACAGCAGCTGATGGGGGCTTGAAGTCAGTCTGCTTGCAGCAAAGCGGTCACCACAGGCCTGAAAGACTGAGCACTGCATGCAACAAGTAAGATCCAGTTAACTGATAAAGTTACTGTCACTCAGCTGGCTCCATGTCTTTTAGAAGTAAATCACTTTGCTTCTGAAACAGCTCTGACCCCTCAGAGCAGGGACACTCGATCTCTGGGGTTGTTTTTTTTTTTTTTTCTAATGGTACCCGACGCGAGGACGTTGGCATCTCATCCTTGGGTCCTGTGAGTCAGGATGTGGGGTCCCCACAGTCTGGGTTTGTTCCACGCCGCTTCATCAGACTGGGATCTGGGGAGTTTGGAGGCCAGGCCGTCACCTTTTCCTCATTTTCTTCTCCAGTTTTTCCTGGGGAGTTTTTGCAGAGTGACAAGTTTTACTACTGAGGGAGTATTGTTGTCACCTAGTGCTTCTTCATATTCTGAATCTGCAGTGGTACTCAGCTGGATGGATTTACACCTAAATTAACTGAATTAAAAGGGAATATTCAATCTGTTGGTTTTCCCTGAACAAAATTACTTTTTTATCAATTAGCTTGTATGAACACTCAATATTAACTGGACCAACGTGGATTTTCTTCCTGAATCACAATTTGAATTGATTATATCGGTAAAGTGCTTTAATGACTTGGTTGCCAATTAGTATTAAACATTATCCTTTAATCATTTTAGCTGTCTCTGATGCCCTCTAGTGGACTTTAGAGTCACATGGTCTGGATCTGGCCTGGAGCCACCTGGTCCAGAACCACATAACAGAGCTGATATGTTCTGCCAACACCAGTATAGATCTATTTTCCACATCTGGCCCAGAACTGGGCGGTTTTTAATGGTTTTTATGTGGTATTTTTGCCCTGGTCTGGCCCAGATCCAGACCAGAGATGGCAAACAAACTACAGTCTTTCAGACAAAGTCCTATAATACTCTGTTTGAAGCAGGGCTGAGAAATATGGCCTATAACTGATATAATTTTGTCTTTATCCTGTTACACAGTATGTATCTGGATGTTTTTAAATCTCTTTTAAAACTAGGGCTGCAGGATATCAGGAGATCTTGCCATGACACTGTCAAAAGTTGCAATGACGCTATGATCTGCGATAAAACCTGTTTTCTCATATAACACAAGAGAACAGGATTATTCTCCATCTGCAAAACTCTCCTGCACAGACGTCTGCTGAACCTAAAGCTTGCGCTTTCATATAACAGTGGTGTTGTTTGGTCAGCAACACAATCAGATCACATACAGTGGTGTCTGCAGCCTGAAGAGCAGAAATAAAATAAAATGAAGAGCCTCTGTGTTCTTTTGAAGCCATTTCTTTACCAACGTCTGATCAATTTAAGCAGATATTTGTATATTTGTTGTACATTTAATCAGTTTCTGTCAGATGAAGCAGAGTTTACATTTGCACGCCGATGTCTGCCTGTTATGAAAAACTGATAAACTGAGATAAGACGCCCTCATTAATAACTATAGACCTCCATCTAACGTCTACAGTCCATGTGGGCAGATGGGGGGTAATTAGGGACTCTGTAATGTGGCACCGCAGGATGCTACACAAACGTCCGTTGGATCCGCCTACAGCTTCTGTGGCAGTTCTGTAGGTATCAGCAGAGATTTTCAGCCTCTCCTGGAGGCCCCCCTCCCTCTGCTACATTTATCCACCTTACTAAATGACCTGCTGTTTTTCCCTTTATGAAGAACAGTAAGAAACATTCTTGCTGCACCGCAGTCGTATCAACTATGTGCACGCCACCGTCTTGTGCAAAGCAGCAGAAGGATGTGCAAATAAAGCCAGAATGTTCATCCTGTCATGACATTAACCAGAGACTGAAACAACCTAAACGTCCCGGCCAGAGCATGTGATCGCTGCATCACGTGCCTCTGCTGTGGAAGGTAACTGGTCTGTTTGGAAATAACGTCACGCCCTTATGACAAGCAGATAGGGACTGCTATTTATTGCAGTTTAAGCAGTTGTTGTGATGTGTATATTGCACAGCAACAGATGGGACCTTATCTTAAAGAAGTGCAGTGAAACCAATTAGGAAACAGCTTTTGTTTCCACAGTAGGTTTTGTTGCTACATCATCCGATCATCAGATTTTACATCGGACGCTCATGATTGTGGACTTTGTAAGGACTGAACAATTCGGATCGTGCATTGCACAAAAAGGAGTCTAAGATACATTGTTTAATCTGCCTGGTCCCAGAACACAGTAAACATTTTATATTTATTGAAAAATAAATTAAAAAATAAATCTATGAAAACTGCCTCATGCAAATCATCATTTTAACCTGCAAGTTGCACTTAAATAAGAAATCATCATCCACATGTAAATTGACATATACTTACACTGTTAACATGCCTGAATGATATGAGGGGGAAAATCCAGTTGGGAATTTTCTTAACAATTTTTTGTGTAAATTTGTGTAAATTCCAGTTTCCAGCTTCTGTTCAGTGATTTTGCAGAAATACATTTTCTATAAAATGACATCAAAATACAAACTGCTTTATATTCTCGCGCAAAGCTGAGATTTAAACAACTTCATTCACCAATTAAATAATACAAACTGAGACCAAAACACTGAAGTTCCCTCTAGAACACTGTGTAATAATGTTTAATGTTCAATGAATTAAATTAAATTAAAGGGAATTACAACTCAATTTACCCCTTATTACAGGGTAATATCAAATCTAGATCCAAATTTTAAAACATAGTAAGAGGTTAATATATAATTTACATCGTTTTGCTAAGGAGGAAATATGCCCTCCAAGTTTTAACTTAGGAAAAAAGAAGCCCATGTTGTGTTTTAGAGTCTTAACTTTACACTTTCTTCCCACACACTTGAGGAGCATAAGCTAGCTCCGAGTTAGCGGCTAGCGAGCTAGCTTTTAAAAACGAATAAACAAACATCAATAAAGAACAAAAAAAATTACGTTTTCCGCCTCCCAATAAATCTGAACACAGTGTAGAACTTACCACACAAATCTTTCAAATACAAGCGCCAACGTGGCTCCATCTGGATCGGCGGTGTGAGCCCCCGGTGCTCCGCTCTGTTTGTGTCCCACGAAGCTGCGCGCGGCTCAGTGGTGGCTGTCAGCGGTGTCTGTCAGTGCGCATGCGCAGCTCTGAGGGCTCTTCAGGCTGTGTCCTAGCAACTGCAGCGCGTCATTCATAAAGGCGCATTCTCAGATGAACCTAGAGCTTTTTGACGTCACAGTAGACTTCTCAGAAAAACATTCAGATTTTTAAAAAAAAATCTTTTCCGAAGCTGTTAATTTCAGATCCACGCTGAGAGTAGACTGTTTCACTCACCAGAAGACAGCTTCAACCACAAAGAAAAGCCTGGAAAAGCTTTGAAAAGAGTTTAAACAACACAGGAGGTTTGAAGCTCTTAGTCAAGCCATATCAAAAAGGTTCTGACATTAGTAAATACCAAAATTGAAGAAAAATGTCAGATATGATGGATGAAGCCAATAGTGATCGTGAGAACACGAGAAAACTACTGATAGATATAATCAATGAACAAGATGATGAGATCAAGGATTTGAAAAAACAACTGTCAGATACGATTAATAAAAAAGAGGATGAAATTGATTATTTGAAAAAAAATCTCTCAAAGCTACAGGAGGAAAAAGGTCAGCTAATTCTAATACAGAGAGACCACAGAGGTACCATCGTTGCATTAGAAAGCAGGCTGTCCTCGATGGAAGAAAGATTATTTGAATATGAAAAGAATACCATTGTTATGAAGGAATATACAAAGAAACTGGTAAACTGTCTAAATGCCAAAAATATAGAACTGGAAAAGCTGAGAGTAGATAACACTTGTCTTAAAGTCCATTCTGAGCAGGTAGAAAAGCGAAGAGAAAACCTGAAAGAAAAAATCTCATCACAACTGAGTGAAATTACCCGCACAAAGGAATGCTTGCATAGGGCCGAATCTGACATTAATCGTTTAACCAAAGAGGTCCAAAAGGGCAAAGATGGGATAGTAAGCTACGAAAGAAAATTAAATAGCAAATCCAATATGATCCGCGTTCTAAAAGAGAAGATTAGAGTGCAGTCGCACCAAACGTCACAATTTGAGCTGCCAAGAAGGAGAGAGAGTCTGTGTGGAGGATGTCTTAAAAGAGACGACCTCCTTCAGAAACAAGAGGAGAAATTTCGTCGTTTCAGTGAACTGAAAAAACTGCTCAGTGAGCAAGCAAGGGATCTGAATCAGAAAGAGGACAGAATAGATGAGCTGACAGAAGACAATAAGACACTCAAAGCCAAGCTGGCCCAGCGGCCTGACACCATGGTGCAGACGCTGAAGGAGACTCAGATAGAGCTCTCAAGGTATAAGGAGGCTCTGAGGAAAAAAATGGTGGCCACTGAACATTGGCTAAAGCTGACTGTAAAAACAAAGAAAGAGAAAGATCAGCTGGAACAGGAGTGTAAACGGCTCAGATTGGGAAAGCGGTTCGAGCGATGCACGTCTGACCAAACACCCAACTCCGAGGATCACAAGTCTGACAGCTTCCCAGAGAGAAAAACAAACCAGATAGTCCTAGAAAGCAAAACTGAATGTGGGATAGAAAATATTTCTGTGAAACCATCCAACTCAGCGGTTGTAAGAGAATCAAACCGTGAATCAAACAGAAAACAAGATTACTCTGAGTTTACAATAGAGGGTGAGGCTATAAACATACCTCCCAAACCACCCAGAAAGCATTTGAGTATGAATGGGAGAAGTTCAAGGTTCAGAGAGAGAAGTGCAAAGAAGCTGGACGGCAAAGCACATGACCCTACATAGAAGGCATTCCCATAAAATGCAACATCAACCTCAAACATAAAGAGAGAGAGTCAAGCCAGACAGTTTATCAACGAATGTGCACAGAATGGTGCACAAAGAGGCAGACTCTGGTCCTCCTGGAAATCTGAGATCTCGGTCCACTTCCAAACGGGCAACCTGGTTTACAAAAAAGAAACTTGTATTTCATCCACATAAAATCATCTGGAAGAGGGAAGTAACTTATTGTCTTAAAAACACTTGTTTTAAAACCCATAATGGAAGAGAAAACATTATCATCCCAGTTAAAGAGCAGTCGCAGCAATCGTCACAATCTGAGACGCGACGAAGGGAATTAAGGGAATTAAGTCTGTGTGTCTTAAAAGAGACAGCCTTCTTCAGAAACAAACCCAAGCAGCAACTTCCGGCTTAGAAACATGAAGTCTATGTGGAAGTGCCAAAAATTGCAGTTCCCCGCTCATCCACTAGGGGCTGCTGCAAAATAGAGCAGGTCCCCATAGACTCCCATGTTAAAAAGGCCAACTTTACAGCAGAATTAAACATGTTTACAGTCTGGTTCAAAAAAGCATTTTAGGTTTAAAAGGTCATGTTTACCTTCATGACAACTGTGGGAGGAGGGAAATAAATCTTACTCATTCATTTCGATGTTATTTAATCCTAAATTTCTTAATAAGTGGGGTGTGTCCTTTTGATTGACAGAGTAGCACAAACGCTGTTCTTAGCCGTCCAACAATGTGCCTTATCTTTAGCTAGTCTTCCTCAGTTAGCTGGTTAGCTCCCGTTAGCGCCGGATTAGCTTTGTTAGCACATAGCTCAGAGTTTGATGGGGGCCAATCATCGCTCCCCACACTCACAGCCCCCTTCTCAGCACCTCCTTGTCGGCCACTGTTTTTAAACTCCAAGCATAACATCTTGAGTCAGTTCTAATGAAGATTTGTCACACAAACCAAAATCATATGGCATGATGTGGTGTGACATTATTTCAATGGAAAACTATTTGGACACCCTTGGGAAGAAGAGGACCTTAGGTACGGTAATGCTAAGTCTAGAAAACATCATATGGTGTGACACTTTACAGTTTCATGTTTTTTTTGTCACACTATGGGTTTTTTTGTCACACCGTATTTTTTAGTAAAGTAAAACCCTGGAGATAAAGCAATAAATAACAAAGTTAAATGTATGTTAAACCTTTGAAACATTTATTCGGATCAATCATCACATTAAAGCTGTAATTTTCTACCATAAATTGTTTTTATTTTAGTTTTATTTTGTGATAAAGGTTTCCGGTTTACCAGACAGAACCAGGTGCCATGTATGTGTGGACCAAGTGAGGCCAGATGTAATGTGGATGCTCAGGAACTTGATGTTGTCCACGTGCTCCACCTCCTCTCCATGGATGAGTACAGGGCTGCTCCATCTCCATGGATCTTCCAAAGTCCACAATGAGCACCTTGCTGGTGTTCAGGACAAGGTTGTTGTCTGAACAGCATCCTGTCAGATGCTGGATCTCCTCTCATCAGCAGAGACTGGATCTCCTCTCATCTTTGTTTGATATGAGACCCACCACGGTGGTGTCATCTGCAAATTTCACCACCGTGTTTGTGGAATGAACGGTCATGTGTAAACAGGGTGAAAGAGGCCGAGCACACATCCCTGTGCTGCACCTGTGCTCAGGATCAGTGTGCATGATGTGCAGCCCCCATACCTCACCACTTATGGCCTGTTGGTGAGAAAGTCTCTGATCCAGAAGCACAGAAGGGGGAGACAAGGTTGTGGAGTTTCAGCTTTTCCAGGTTCACACTGAAAACCACAAACAGCATCCTGACGTACAGTAGGTGTTTGGATGCTGCAGGGGAATTAGCGCAGTTCGCAGTGCCAATGATACTGTGTCCTCTGTCCATCAGTTCCCTGTGTAGGCGAACTGATGTGGGTCCAGAGTAGCAGGGATGGCGTCCTTGATGTGACCTAAAATGATCCTCTCAAAGCACTTCATGATTCCTGGTGTCAGAGCGACAGGGTGGGAATCAATGAGGCAGGTGACAGCAGTGTATGGGCCGAGGAACAATGATGGAGGACTTGAAGCACACAGCAACTGTGGCGAGCTGCAGGGACAGGTTGTAAATGTCCTGAAAAACTTCAGGCAGCTACTGCGCACACAGCTTCATAACCCGACCTGACACTTTATCTGGTCCTGCTGCTTTGCTGGTGTTTATGCTCCTCAGAATGGAGCTACTGGTGCTGCTGCAGAACAACAGGTTGCTCCTCAGCGTGCAAAGAAAGTGTTTAAGGTATCTTTGGCTGATCTGCTGTAGTCCGTAACCCTTCTGATCCCTCTTCACATTTCACCAGTGAAGTTCTCCTCAATGCGTTATCTGTATCTGTGCTTGGCTGCTGAATGCCCTTCCTCACTTCTGAGCTGTAGGCCAGCCTGTCACATGACCTGTAGGCTGAATCCCGAGCTCTGAGCAGAGACGCACTGTGCTGTCACACCCTGGCTTCTGGTTTGCGAAAACCTCGATGGACTTTGTTGGTAGAACAGCATCAGTGCGAAACTGCACATAGTCCAGGCCGGATGATATGTAGGCTTCCTGGTCTGACCATCTTTAAACACTTCCCAGTCAGTGGGTTCAGACCAGTCCTGTAGTCCATACCTGAACTGGTCTGATGACTGGTTTTGTCCTGCAGATCTGAGGTTTGTATGTTGGAATCTGCAGCCTTGTGATGTTGCAGCAAACTTGATCCAGTGTCTCTGGGGGGAAAGTGGATGTACTTATGGAATTTTGGAAGCACTGCTTTAGGTTCCACATGATTAAAGCTAAATCAGTATAATTATGAGGAATATATTTAAAATATTTCCCAGCATATCCTGCTTTTTTTATTGTTGTTTCAGAACCAGAAAGCACTGATGTGCTCAGGATTTTATAATATATGTGAATACCTGTTCAAGGAAGTTATATGAACCATTTCTGAAAACAGCCTGACCACAGTTTATGCAGTGAAATGAAATAAACATACAATAAACATAATCTTTTTCCCTGCATTCAACACTGTAAAAGGAAGTTGAACGTCATGAAAAAGTTGCCCATTTTCGTTGATGTGCAATCAACCCCTAAATAAGAGGACGGTGTCAAAATAGCATTGTGTTATTTCACGTATCTCTGCTAGATGAGGTTGTGTGAACAGTTTCTGTGGCTGTAGTTCCCACTTGGGGAACCCCATACAGCAGGGATTCCATCTGACATCACCACACAGGTAACATGTTTGCACAGGGCTTCAATTCAATTTTCCCTGATGACCTGAAATAGCAAAGCAGATAGATGGGTGTCAGGAGTATCACAGCTCTGGTGCAGGAGGTCCATGTGGTTTTAGACTAAAAATAAAACACTCAGATTAACACTTTTTACTTATCTATGAGTGCACACATCATTTTAAACATGCCCAAACCCAGAAGTGTTGCATTCATCCAGACTCAAAGCCATCCCTGATCTGCATAGAATTATGATGTCGAGCTGCGATCGCTTTTGGAATGAACATGCACACTGATTGGGATGAGATGGAAATGTAGGTGTTTGCTGCTGAATCTGGTGCAACCTCGTTCTGTCCAGGGATTTGCACGGGGGAGATTAAGTAGTAATGGGATTGGATGACTCCAATTGTCAGTTGTCATTCCTGCTCTATTTTATGGGTGACAAGTTGTCCTGTCTGAGGAGAACAAGGTTCTTATAAATCCAACACATAAGTAAGAAAAAGGGACTGTTTTCTTATCTTTTGCTCATTTCCCACAGGAAAGCAGCGTGGCTCGCCTGTTTAGTATTGTCTCTTGAGATCCGTTTGAGCTTCTCATATTAATACCGTTTTGTGATACCTTGTTTCTGAATTATTTCTACTAAGGGTCCCTGAGGAGAAAAAGAGGAGCTAAAAAGAGAAAATACATCACTGAAACAAAGAAGGCTGAGTTGAGATAATTATTTGTGCAAAACTGGAGAAGTGGGATAAACAGATGAGATCTCATAATTGTATGTCCCTGATCTCAGTTATGTCTTAGTTATTTGGAGGACAGTTGATAAAAATAATATGAGAAGAATCTGAGACATTTATGAGGAGAATCTAAATTTCTGAGAAATCCTACCAGATTGAGATTTACGTTTATGAGAATTAAAATCTCAAAGACGAACTGCAACAATGGTCAGAAATCCTCGACAACACAGATGAAAGGATGACATCTGACGGTTCAACTTTTCACTCAGGTGGAGAGGTTTGTGATATCATGAACATTGCAAACTGCATCCCATAATCAGTGTGTGTGTGTGAGATGGGAGTGTGTCTTCATCAGGGCGTCTCCATGCTGTGTGTCTGTTCTGCTCAGACACTGAAGCAGGTTCATTCACTGCTGATTGGAATCACCTGCTGGTTCCACAGATACACGGCCTGGAGAAGGAAACGTCCCTCCAACATCTGCTATAAGAACACAGAGAGGGAAATCCGGTTCCACTCACCCGGTGGAAGTGTATGTTTATGTGGTCTCAGTTGCGTTAAGTCGGGCTAAAAGCTGGTGGGAAGACTTTATGAGCTGGTTTTACTGGGACA
>JAVQJG010139689.1:0-19177 GCA_036024015.1 Craterocephalus amniculus
GAAATAAAATCATGAGCCAAAAACTAAAAATGAGAATCAAAATCAACACTTTAAAATGCCATGGTTACCATGATTTGCACTTATGTCAGTGAAATCTCAGAGAGGTCGTCAAACTAAAAAGCAAAAATATGCAGACTATGTTGCACAAGCAAAACAAAATTTCAGGGCAAGAGGAGCTGTTTCGTGATGAAGATGGAGAAAAACCAAGAGGGATGGCAGAGGTCGGAACCAAATATTCAAGTAGTGAAAACTTTCGGGCTTACCTTCCTCAGTCATTGAGTGATAATATTTTAGTTTCCCATAAGTTCCAAGCTCTACAACATCACAGCAAAAGACAAGGGTAAGGCAACGGACACACAGAGAAAAGGAAAAGAGTGAACAAGACAAAACAAGATATGTCCGCTGGATCTACGTACATCACATACGGTTCAAACACTCACACAAGCACAAGAGTTTGCAGAAAGACAGAGTCCCTCTGATTCATCACTGGATAAGTGCAAAACAAAGCAAGGATTGAATTGCAAATCAAATACATCAGAGTCTCAGAGTAACTCCCGGCCGATTGCACGGGTAAGGCAGGGGCTTTGTAAGAAAAGGGAAAGGGGAGGGCAGTCAATATACCACCATAATAAAAAAAAACATAAGAATAACACGAGGTTCATATCAAGATATATCAACATAAAACAAACTGAACAGGAAAGCCAGAAGAGAATATACTGGATCAACATGCAACAAAAAGATGAGTCCTCCTCTCCTCTGAGCACAAGCTTTTTCAAAAACTTTGTGGTTCAGCATTCTATTTCCACAATGAAACCCCAACAATTAACTTGATTCCCTTACTGAAGCAGTTCTTCGTGCCACAGTAAACAGACAGTCAGCACATCTGCATGATGAATTAGCCGGGAATTCAGACCTGCAGCAACAGCTGAACATGAGGCAGCAGATCACAGACTTGTACCTCCCACGCTGCACTTTGCTTCGGAAAAGCAGCTAACAGCTTGGTGCTGTTCTGTCCATTTCAACAATGCAGAAAAAGGAGTTTTATTGGTAGTGCCGCAACAAATATGATTTAGCTACAGCCCGTACATTTGGGCTCAAATTCATCCGGCAGCAAAGAACCCCATATCGGTAGATAAAAAGGCGAAGAGTCCATTAGAACAAGTGATCCTCCAACATCATCAACATGGAGTGAGTCTAAGATAATACTGTATGAAAAGACAACTAAGAAGAGTAACGTATTTTCTATATGATTAAGAAAATATCTGATAAATCTTGAATGATATTTAGCCAAAGAGAGTATCACAATTGAAGGCAGTATGTTTTGATTATCATATCAGCATGACTCCGAACTGGTAGAGCTGGTCATCGTTGATGTACCAAAAGTGAGTCAGTAAAAGAGTGTTTTAATTGAAAAAAAGAAAAAAAACTTTGGAATGTCTTGACATTAAAGATTTGAACATTTTCAGCAGGTTAAGCAAATTATTTTGCTTGATGTTATGAATGTAAGTGGTGAAGAACAAAGGAACAACAAAAAATACTCTGCAAGACTTTGGGCACCTGGGAGGTTTGAGGTTTTAGACTGTAGCCTGTTAGCATAGCAGCATGTTCATATCACTGTTAGGGAAGCGTTATAAAGTAATTTTACTCATCAAACCTTATCCCAACAATCTGCAACTATGGGCTCCTCTGCAGCTGAAACCCTGCAAATAAAAATAATAATAAGATTACAATATTTGATGCCCAGAATGCAGGAGAGGGCTATGAAAATATAGCAACGTTTTTGTTTGTAGCAAATCTTAAGTTTCTAATATGTTTAAGAAAAATGTTAAGTGGTTGGGGTAAGAATGAGGACAGGAAGGCCAAAAAGAAACTTTTACAGCATTAAAAGAAAAAATCTAGATTTGAAAAGAAGATTTGGTAGACTCTGTAGTGGTAATACACTGTTCTTCTATATGTGATATTTATCGTTATAGAAAAAAATAAAAATTTTTGATAGACGTGTTTGAACATGTCCTGTGGAGCGATGACGTTTAAAAAGAACATTTTAAGCTATAACTAACATACAATGGGCATGTTTACCGGAAAAGAAAACAGAATTTCATGGCAAAGAGGCACCTTCATCTTAAGTTGTATGTGTTTTGAGCTTATAGTGCAGCCAGTGGCCCAGGGAACGTTTCACTGCTAGAGTGAACAAAAGACTCATTAATTACCAGAAAATTATGGAACAATCATCCACCACATGAAAAAATATGAAAATGAAAAGAGGATAGCCTTTACAGCTTTATAATGATGCTAAGCAGACCTTTAAATCCACAATAGACTTCTTCAAAAGGGCAAAGGTACTAGCTGAAGATGAGATGAAACAGATTAAATAAAAATATAAATGACAAACAGATATGTAACAATTCAGTCAAATACTTTAGAGTCTCCTGGGCTGTTAAAGACTCTGCTGGTGGATTAGATTAGGCAGGAAGCTTACAAGAAATCTGAGGGGGAGGGATTGGTCAATCATAAAATGATCAATAATCTGAGAATCTCTAAATAGTGGATCCAAAACTTATACAGAGTCCCCCCCATCCCCTCCCTTAAAACATCCTCAAACATAAAATGTCTATTTTCAGTCACATAAAATGAGCTCTCTAATTAAATCTATCGGCATCAGGTCCCTCTACATTGTAGATTTAAGGCCAGAAAAAGGCATGTAGAATGAGAGTAATGATGGTCATGAAGAGGATAGTAAAGCAGTCTGTGGTTGTGGATGAGAGCTTAGTGAGAGGTTTAAGGATATACAGTTGCCTATTACAAGAATCGTCAATGATATACAAAGAAACTTTGTTAAAGAAGAAAAAATCTAAAAATGAAAAGAAAATTTGTAACTTGGTGAAAAGAAAAAACATAGCACTACTGAACTTTTCAATTTGTGTACCTAGCCACACCCCAACAAAAAGCTAATCTGGCATCACTTTGCATCCCGTCTCTCCTCTGTAAAAGCCCGTCTGATGTAGACTCATCTTAGCACTTGCTCTGTTACCCGCATCAGAAACTGTTGCATTATAAAAACAATATAAAAACACAATATTGAAGAGATGGAAAAGATATGGGAAGCTTGGAAATATTTTACTCACTCAAGCATTGAGAGAAATGGGAATTTTGAGCAGGCCACAGACTATTCCTCACCACTGTGTGGACAATCAGCAATAGACCTGGAATAGCTGGGAACACACATTTAACTTTGACTGTCATCACGCATTCAAAATAAACTCAAAGTTATCTCTTTTAACCTACCTCTTAGATTTGAATTTTCAGGTAACTCTGGGCTACCATCGTGGCCAGTTCTTCAAAATAAAATAACTTTTAGCACATTTGGCTATGCTGATCCATTAACTGTCGCTACCAAAGCAACGTTTTCATTTTGAACATGTAATCAGCACGCAGTCAATTACGGCTATCCAAAATCAACATCCATCGTACAAATATCCAGCTCTGCCCACCAGTTGGCGACTACTGGCGATCATGGTGCAAATCTCATACCGAATGTGAGACTTGGCAGCCCTGAAAAGTCACTCTAATGAGATGAAAACACATCTCATTGCACAACGCCTTGCTCTTCTGCAGCACTCCCCGACAAGTGCCTCATTCCAATATGATTAGATGATTTTGATTTGGAGTGCCCCGGCGCTGTAAGGCTCGGAAACTTAACATCCCTCTATCCTCTAACTAAGGCTTCGCCGAGGGCAATTATCCAGAGACACAATCACTGCCTGCATGCAGTTGTGTGTTTGCCCTCTGGATCTGGAGACAGAGAGAGGCTTGTTGTTGTTTACCAGAGAACCACTTGTCCTCGTGGCGTGACCTCTAAACTTCTGGCGAGCCATCTGAAGAGTGTGCGTCCATCTGCGTGCGTGTCTGCTGGGGGCAGGAGTGTGGGGCTAAACTCACAGCCTGTGCAAAAAGCAAAAAGGCTTTTAACATTGATTATTTCACTCAAGCGGTGCGGTGTGGCTCAGAGGGTGAGCAAGGCAGTCTGGCATGTGTGTATGCGCATGCGTGTGAGTGTGCAATCCTGGCGTGGTTGGGGGAGATGATGAATTGACAGGCACTTGTTGCTTGATCACAGTTATATAACATACTGGAAAGGTGATTATCCATCAAAACTAAAGTAAGAGGGCAAAGCTTTAAGACCGTATTTGGATGATAAGAGTTCAGAATGCCTGTTAAAGCGCAGCAGAAAAGATTAAATTTTGATGTTACACACTCATCTGCTTTTGTGCAGGGAGTTAGACTAACATTAAAACAACTACTGAACCTTGGTTTTTTTTTACATATAAAAAAAATGACAATTTGTTATTCCACTACAGGTTATGAGCAGGGACTTCTCATCCAAAAAACATACTGTAATCTAGTGCGCTAATTAGTGAACTTGAAAGGTGCTGTCTGTGAATATTGCTGTCAATTGATGAGGAGAAATGTAATCATTTTCTCTTAATTTTTGGCTTTATGTTACAAATGCTAACTGGAGGTTGCAGCTTCATATTTAGGAACAAGATTCATAGTGGGATCTTCCCTCCAAACCCTCACCAAGAAAATTCATTTGCAATACACTGACTTGTTAAAAAACACACCTATTTGAAGTACCCTTTCACAATGAATACAGTCTTTGATTCCTAAATAGGATTTTTGTTTGTGAAGGTAAAATCTGGGATTGGTGAGCCATTTATGTTAATGTAACGGAGTGATAAACTTGCAGGGTCTGCACATTTTTATGTTCTCTACACCACTTTTATGTCTAAATTTCCTGTCCAACTCATTTGCTCTTTGTCCATAAAGATTTTCTGTATCAACATAAAGCATTCCCAGAGTAATTAGCTAAACATCAGCTTGAATTTTTAAGCAAGCTACTTTTTTTTTTCTCAAATAGCAGCTGTGGGGGTGTGAGCCAACGGCTTTCAGATAAACTGGGCCGAGCTGGAGCACGCAGGAAGTGAATTCATTTCTCAACCTTCCAGTGCTGATTAATTCCATGTTGAACATTCATTTGCCCTGATCGTTGAGTTGTAGCTGTTGGTTTGGCTTACAAATATAAAAACATAAAAAGTTTTTTATATGACAATATAATGTTACATAATGTTAGTTTGGGCAGCAATTTTTAAATATAATTTTAGAGTTAGTCATTTGACTGAAACTGTGACTAGTTTCAGTGACATCTAATTCTACTTCAGTATTTTTTGCAAGTTTAATCTATCAACACTGTGCTTGGGAAGTCACAACTTTGTTGTTCAACGAATCGTATCAGAAACTATTTAAAATATCAAAATTAGTTTAATTTTCTTACATTTATTTGGCTTTTAATACACGGCTATTTGTAAGAAGAAAACTGATTATCAAACTTATTTTTAAAAAAGGTCAATTGTCAATTCAGAGGATAGATGGATTGTATAAAGTATGTGCCCTTTTTCCTAAAGGCACAGTAATGTTTCTACTCTGCTAATGTGTCTAAGCACAAAGACATTGGGAAGACGACCTGCTGTAACCACGTTCTTTATTTATTTTCTCTCAATCACAGTCTCCCACAACACATAAACGTCAACAGCTGGCATCTGCTGCTACATCAAAACGTGCACTGGTTGTTGCAAATATGATCATGGATCTATAACCATTTTTACTCATATTCATGTTCCCAGTTTGAATTAAATTATGCCACTGGTTTTTGGGGAGCATGTCAGTTAGTGAAAACCATTTGATACAAATACAGGATTTTTAAGGAGTAATCTAATTTCTGAGCAGTTATCTGTCCAGTGAAGAGTTGTCTGTGGTACACTTTTGAAAATATGATGCATATGTAACTGAATCACAAAGCTTTGCTTGGATGCATTGCACAATATTAAAAAAAAGCATCCATGACTCATAGAAACTAGGGAACATTTTTACACTGACAAGCTAAGATGCGGTATATGCAGTCAAAATGAATAGGATGGAACTTTGTTACACTTATTATCTTAAATTCTCTCTGTCTTGGTTAGAGAATAAGGCCAAAGAAATAAATTTAGTGTTAGTAAGGAGAGAATTTCTTATCAGTGTTGACAGTGAACGTACTTAAAGGTTAAATACTAAATATTTGAACTGCTAATCCTTTAAAAAGCCCTTGAAAGTGAGGTAAATCTGAGATCCTGGATTTCTTTAATCACATTAATTTCTGTTGGTTCAAAGTAAAAATGTTAAGGGTTAGCTTGGCTCCCAACTTTTTCAGAAAGTATAGATATTATAAGGTTTTTGTCTTTTGAATAATCACTATGAATTCTCCTGATTACAAAGCAGTATGAAGCTTATAGTTTTATAAGATAGAGAGAAAGAAAAAGCTACAGTTCAGTCAAGTGCTTCCACAACAGCAAAAACTGCTTCATGTCTTAAGGACTTAATGTGTTGTTTGGTGTTTATATACGTTTAACTGTCAGCGTCATCATAATATTAGGTATACACCTAGTAAAAGACTTGAAAAGTTTAAAATATTTATCAAACATTGCAGATAATCCAGAAATCACAAATATCGAGATACTGGTTTTCATTGAGTTCACAACTCAAACTGAGTTTGATATTTACACCTGCAACATCTCTTTGTAGTGTTATACTAGAAGTAATCCATTACTATCAAAGATACAAGCACAGTGTTAAGTTAAATCAAAACTTATTTTTCTTTTTTTTTTTTTTTTTTCAAGTCAATACATTCCATCTGTAGAAATGGAAAATACATTTCCATTGCCCAAGGGGTCAGTGACAGTGAGTGCATTATTGACCGTGTGATCGATATGGCCCTGGGTCACCATACAGACAGGACTGCTGCTGGGGGCAGGATGATGTAAACTGCCAAACACTGCCAGGATGAAAGCACTTACTACCCCTCATGCTGAGTGCCAGTTAAAAACAGAAATGTAAAACCTTTCCCTGTTTCCTTCTAATCCTGCAGCCTACATATGAACATGCAGATAAACCTCATTTTCTGTCCTGACTGCAATGACACAGTGAGCTTTGCCCTCTTTGTACCACCAGTTAATCCTGTAAGTGGTGTGACTGCAGGTTTGTGCAGTTGACCTTTTTTGGTCTCTGCTAAGCCCACAAAGGACTTCTGTAACACCAACACTTAGTAAAAAATGACCCCAACACAAACAATATGTCCACGGCCACAGTGGCAATGTGAGTGATCTTTCTAGCCTATCTCCATCAGATAACGATCAGCAGGAAAACAACTGAACACTCACAGAGCGGCACAGCAAGATAAACATGAGAAAACTGTTGGGCATTTGAAAAAATTAAGTTTATCCCAATTCTGGTGCATTAATGTTCAACAAGCTGATATACCTGAGTGAATCATTTTCCATACAGAAGTTAAATCCAGTCATCGGTATGCAAAGTCTCACCTTTAGATTTAACATCATGGTTTAAAAATGTTATTAAAAGGCTAAAAACAAGGTCCAAATGCAGCCTCATTCATATTGTTTATAGCTTAACACTGCTAAAAGAACAGATGTGAGCGCTTTAAGAAAATGCTGCAATTTTACGAAAGTATTCATTCAAGATTTTTTTTAAAAAATGCCGGATTAAAGGTCTGTTATCAAACTTCGACATTAGCTTGAACAAAACCCTTAAAGTTGTTGATGAACAAACTAAATGCTCCATAAAGACAAGAAATGTTAGCAGTAGGTGAATACTTAAATCAATAATAGTTCAATGGGAATAACTAATTATAAAAAAGCCAAAGAAGGAAACAAATTCCCATTAACTGCTCTGTCAAGTTCTTATTGACTCCAAGTTCTGATGAAGAGGTGCTAGCTCATGAACTAAGCACAAACCTGACGGGTTAACAGGACTGACAGGCCGTCTCTATTCAGCTACACATCTGCTTAACCTCACAAACCCGGAGCTGAAGGACAAACCAGGACAGGAAATCCCGCACCACATGATGTGGGCATCTTCTTATTTTTTTCCCCCATCAGAGAACAGCAGCACAAAGCTTAGATTACAAGAAAATTCATAAGAGGAGAGAGAGGATTAGCAACAATGGGGAAAACAATACAGAAATGGTCACAGAGGGTATTTAGGGAAAATGCAACCACAGAAGAGAATGGGATATTTAACGGAGAGAGTCTGGGATGGACAGTACAGAGTTGACATACAGCACGGCGGCGCTCAGGAAATGTATACACTGGAGACACATCGGGTAAAAATTGCCTCCAGGCTGCTGGAATGAGAACAGGTTGTTTTTTTTTTGGAGTATACAGGAGGGCGGGGGATACAGAAATTAGGAGTAACTCACCAGAGTCAGCAAATTCTGAGGGGACAGTAAAAGAAAGAGAAATAAGAAGAAGACAGAAACAGAGACAAGATAAATCCAGGTGATATTTAGTGGGAAAGCAAACATTGAATTATTCATGGGTATTTTTCCAAGATGAGAAATGAACAATAAAGGTGCCATCGAAAGAATGAGGAGCCCTTGTTCTGCTGTTAATGCAAGGAAATGACTGAAATCGGATGGAATGAGAGAGAATTTTTGGTATTTGGGAATGTCTTTTTGCAGAGTTAAACTGGAAGATTGATACCACCCTGTCTGATCCTGCAGATCAGTTCAGCTCTGTCCAGTTACCGATGGCAGGGGGAAGTGAGATAACATAACATTCATTTATACACTTATGTTCAGGTTATAGTTTCATATTTACAACCTCAGAATAGTATCAATTTTCAGATTCAACCCTAAGAAAGACATTGAAAAATCATGCATGCTCATAGAAAATACACACACACACACACAAAATACTCTAATGACCACTGATCCCAAAATGGAAATCTAAGTTTATGTGGTCAACCACATCACAGATCAAATGGTGCAGGAGGAATAAAGCAATCCAGGGTGAAAAGTAGAGTCTGAACAAGAAAAATCCACACGCACACACACGCACACACAACCCACACCTACACGCATCACATACTTGTACTACTAACTAACCCACTGTAAAACTCTAACAAGTAGAGGCTGACTACTTATCAGAAGTGGTCCAGCAGCCTCATACTTCGTCTCTGCGTGGAAGTGCACACAGCTTATCTTGAGACGTTTTAAAAAATGTATGGATGGAGTCCTGCCAGCTCCCCGCGGCCCTGCTGATCTACTTTTAAGAGCACCCAAGGACAAGCAGGACAGCCTCCATCTTTGATGGATACATCCATTTGTCTCTACTCGTGCTAGCTCATCAGGAATACCATTGTTTACCTTTAGAAAAAAATAAATAAAACATTTTATTGCCCCTGTATCATGCAAAACCTTTATCGGTCTGTTAAAGTCATGCCGGTAATAAAGTTATTTAACACCCAAAACAAATGTGTTGAAATGTAATTCACTGAAGCATGACGAATTATCCCAAACTGCTACATGCCATTTTTCTAGATAATAAATTCGCATTAACAGGAGTCTGAAGTGTTGCTTTTGTTCTTGTTAAAGATTCATTCTGTCATCACATCATGTCTCACTGTACTTGTTGTTTCAGTGCATTCATTTCCAGTTGTTTATTTGCCAAAGTGCCCATCAGTCAAATGTAGCAGAACACCCTTATGTTTGTTCTCTAATCATGCTAACTCCGTTTTAATCCACAAGCATTCATCTCACATTAAAATGGAAACAGAGTATTAAGATTCGTCATTGTGATTGAGAGCAAAAATTTATGACGTGAGTGGAAAAATTTCTATGAGCAAATAAGAAGTAATTCATTGTATAGCTGATGCCGTGAAGTAGACTAAACAAGAAATTTACAGTGTAAAGGAGGCGTGTGTATGTACACTATGCTTCTTTTATGTAAATAGACTGTCTGAGCGGCCATACATGCATGAACTCTCTCAGCTCACTGTGATTTACATTTTAATCACTTTGATGGGATGATGAATACACTCAGAGACGGGACGCCTCAGGTTCAGTGTGCAAGAGTGATTTGATGCATGTTAATGCATACTTTGACGCCTGTTTTAGCAATGCTTATTAATCATCCGACTCATTCAAGGGTTTTGTTTTACGGGAATTTAAAGAAAAAATGGAAAGCCTCCTTACTCTTCTACAGGCATCTGCTTATACATATGCCCAGAGGAGAATTATTGTGCATGTTGTTGTGTTTATAAACGGCATTTTGGACTTTTTCCTATTTGGTGTTCTGCGGCAGTTTTGCCACTCAAGCCCATCTACGAACAACATCTGACTTTGGAAACTACTGCAGAAAAGGGTAAGTAAAATCGTAAAAAGTAATCACATCATTTTTAAAAAGTAAAAATGATGTGATTAATAAGTATTATTCATTTACATGGATTAAGCTTCATCACTCCTTTCACATCCAAACTAGACGCCACAACAAAAAGGACAACTCTGTCGACAAACTTTTCAAACTCTCCTAAAACCTCTGCTGTCTGTGTGCTGTTTGTTTCATTGAATATAAAATTTTAATAACTTTCTTTCATATGCTTGGCGTGGTCGGAGAATAGGATGACTGCATCATAACACATTCAACCCTTCTGCTAAGCACTAGCACAGCTGTTTACATTTTCTATAGCTGCGCTAACAGGCCATCATCCTGGATTAAAAGAAAATGATCTTCCACCTGGGCTCTGCTATGAAACAGCACGGAGCTCAGCCTGGATCACACAGAGAAGTCTTTAAAGCATATAAGTTTTGGTATGCAAAACAGGGACTAATATGTATTCATACGTGGATTTTTAGTGGTGCACGAGGCGCTTTTGAGGACACTTGGCCTCATTATTTGTTGCTCTGGAGCGAGGACCTTAAAGTCTTATTTAGGTCCAATTTTGGTACATTTGAAAGAGGACTTTAGGTCATTTCAAGACAAAAAGGAAAGAATTGTGACAAGCTCCAGGTTCGCTCAACAAAAAACATCCAATTATGGACAATCAAAAAAGTATATGCTCTTTACATTCAGTAGGTGGAACACTTTGTTTCTCCTTACACACCACCTTACCTTCACTTAAAGGGTCCAACGTGTGAATCATCAGCTGGAAAATGCTGTTCCTCATCAAGCTGTTGTGCAGGGAGGCTGAACTACCTCCCCTTTGCAGGCGAGGCCTGGCCTGTGAGCAGAGAGGCAAAATGTCAGTCGAATATCTTGCTGCGTGAGACGAGACCCTTCATTTCATGCTCTCTTCAGTTCAAACTCGAGTTAACTTTCACAAAGCATATACTACACCCTTAAGTAAACTACATGTAATTCTACTTCATATGGAGATATCATTAAAGGCACTTGTTCTCTGATAGTTAAACATTCACATAATTTAATCACAGAAGGAAGGATTTATGTTACTGCAATATTTGCTCATGAATACAAGAAGCTCTACCAACTTCACTCAGGCTCAGTTGGAGGGTGACTTCCTAATCCTCTTTTTTTTTTTTTTTGAATAAAACCCCTGAAAAAAAACCCAGTGAAAACCATAAAGTAGCACAGCTTCTTAAAAATATAAGCCCCGTTGGTTGTGACAGGCATGCTTGCTGAGAGTGACGTTTGAGTTCCATCTTTAAAATAACTTCTGCCAAGGTCACCCCAGCAGCTGAAGCTGGAGTTCAGAACTGTGGAAAAAAAAAAATCAGGCACCATCGCAGGTGACAGCTGCTGGGAGTGTGTCTTTGGAGGCTCACAGGTGATGTGTAGGCACAGGAGGTGTTAGGTGCTAATTCACAAGCACATATGGGTGTGAGCGGGAGGCAGGGGGAGACATGTAGACTAGAAGAGACGTCTCATGCTTCAAGTCTCATGCTAGGAGGCCTCGTCCTAGCATGAGACTTGAAGAACCTGCATGGTTTTATTTGCCTCTTTTATATTCAGGACGAAGGCTTTTCGGAACCATACAAGCCTTTTGCATGCTGCGTACAAACGCGACGGTGGCAAAGAAAGGGCTTCGGAAAAACAGACGGAGCTACTCTTTGCACAAGCTGAGGGTTAGAAATAGCAGCGTGTGTGTCTTGCTCACCGTATGGTGGGAGAAACAGAAGTTACAGCAACACATTTACACAGACACGGGGACAAACACATAAACAGAAGGCTAAGTGTCAATCAGACAGGACCTACCGACAACTTGCCATCATCCTCTGGCGCCCCAGGACTCGCCTTCTCATCCAACACAGAGAGAAGAAGAAGTAAAAGGGGACGGGGGGGGGGGACGGGATGAGAGAAAGAGAAAAACAGGACATAGATGTGAAGCATGCCGCACACAACAACACGGACAAGATGAGAAGACAATAGAGAAAGACATTACAGCACTAGAACAGCCATGGTGAAGAATGAGTGTGATGTAAGTAGACAAGACTTGAGAGACAGATTCCTCCCCACTGCTGTTCCTGCCTACTGTTTTGGTGGCAAGCTGAGCCGGATCGGACTGTGTCTACTCGAATTTCCCTGAAATTCATTCAAAAATGTCACTTCAATTCGTCACTGAGGCCAAGGATGTCATCTTATGTAAAAGTTCCAGGTTTTTTTTTGGGGGGGGGGGTGAATGTTTCAAAAATACAGTAGTGGTATGGAGAGGAATGGAAAACAATGCTCACTGGTCATTATTCGATTCATCATCTATGTGTGAAAGAGAATATGAGTGTGTCTTTCAATTGGTATGTTTTATCTAATTTGTAGTGTAAAGCCTTGTTTTACTTAATATGTATGGATTGCTTTTATTATACAAAGCATTTTGTGTTGCCCTTGGCATGAAAAGCGCTTTATAAATAAAGTTTGATGAGATATTTTTAACCCTTGCTCTGATGCATCCTGGATTGATGCTTATACAAACTTGACTGTCCACCTGTTTCTAAATGAATTGCATTAGGACATAAATAAGGCACACTTCTCTGTATTCTCCCGGTTGACGGCGCATGGCAAAGGGAAAACCGCAATCATGAGGTTGAGGATATCAGCAGTAGAAATAAGTGAGAATATTGTGTCAAGGCACTTCTGTGGAAAGATACAAGAACATTTCTGCAGTAAAGCACATTTTCCTTTGGAGATGGTTTAGAATGGTTTTGACTTCCTAAATCTGTCCTAAAAACTGAGGAAGAAGGACGAGGGGGACTTGTCAAGCCATTGGACACCATGAATGAGATCCCACTTTTTCTTTGTGGAAGAAACCCCACAGAAGTATAATGACTGGAGAAACTCCCCACCAGTTAGGCCCTTATGTTAAAGTATACAGCGTAGCAAATTTTTCTGTAAAATGCAAGGCTGATAAAATTTGCCTTGAGGAATCCAAACGTCTTAGGCAATGACAAGTAAAAAATGCTCTGACACAACTACAGTGTTTGTGGAAAAATCCAGGCATAAAAACTGCCCTTATAGTCAAACATGGGAGTTGACAGTGTCATTATACGGGCATGTTTTTCTGTGACAGTGACTGGGAGACCTGTCAGGTTAGAAGAAAAGAAGAAAATACAGAATCAGAAATATTCTTGGTGAAAACCTCTCCCACAGTGCTCAGGTTGTCGGACTGGAACAAAGACTTACACTTCAACGCAGTAATGAGCCAAAGAATAAAACTGAGAAAAGACAGGAGCGGCTTTCAGGAAACTGCATTAAAATAACATGGATCTCAGGACAGACTGACAATGGCTGAGCACTGCCATCTTCATTCAACCTTCTTGAACTAAAACTTTTCAGACATGACAACCTAATCTCATGACAGAATGTGTGAGATAGCAAAAAACTGATTAGAATGACTCTTTTCCTTACACCTTTCCCTGCAGAAACTCAGTTTAAGTGCATCTTCACCTCAACCTTTAAAGTCATATTCCAAATGCTTCCTTACGATGTTTACAATCCACGCAGGCACTTGTGAAGGAAGCAGTCAACCAGAAGGACACAGATCTGCAGTTTGTCACTATGGACACAAACGCAGCTTGTTTATCAATGCTTCAGTACCGCCTGCTTTTCAAATCAATTCAAATCAGACGCAATCCATGGCTCATGTCATTAACAAGGTCGAAGATTTTCCAACTGTTCTGTCTTTTTAATAAATGAAATCCTCACAAAGTCTGCTTTGGGTTTGTTATTGTGGACAATTATGCAAATATCAATGTAAATTAATTGGATACAAGTTTAAAAAGAAGTTTAAAGAATGACACAATGTGAAGCCTGAGAACTATCTCTTCGCGTCTTAAGGATACAAATACAGCAAAAAACTATGGAAAATAGCCTGACAGCTCTGCCCCCTGCCTCCCCCCAAAATAAACCACCAGTTTGCACCTCTAAATGTCTGATTTCACCCTTCATGACAACTAAACCATTAACCTGACAAGTTATGCTTCCTGCTGCTGGCTGTAGTTTCATATTTACTGCACGAGCGGTCAGCAAAAAAAGCAAACATGGCTAGCATGCCAGTTTGTATGTGTTAACTTTGCAGCACAGAATGCGCCACATCATGCCAAAGAGACTCTTGTCTTTTAACAATCACTCGATTTTCTGCCATCGTTCTCAGCAGGCCTTTTTTTGGCACATACATTACTGTAACAGCTTATTTTTGAAACAAAAGCCTTTCACCAACTGCCTGACTGAAGTGCGTTCACTTTATCTCCAAAAAAAGGAGTGTGAAACAGCAGTCGCTCAAGGCCTTTCGTTTCTAACTGCAAGGGGAACAAACACAAAGCTTTTGTTCGGATCTTAGAATATCAAGGCGTTGTTTCACTGCCTACGTGGTTTCAAAGAGAAATATGTAGAATATGGAGGCGCTGGTGTGCGCTGATAAGATGCCCCATGCCAAAAGAAATTTAGAAACTGATCCTGTTTGATCTCGTGTTTAAAAATGCGAGGGAAATGCATAAAATTCCTGCAGGCCTGTCAAACCGGTGATTCATTTATATGCTAAATAACATTGCATTGCATTGATTATTGAATTCTTAGATACAGGAAAGATTGTGTCGTTAACGTCAGTTAGTGAGGCAAAGGCTTGTGAGGGTGTTAGCATTTGTCCCTGCAGACTGCTGGATTAAAGACAAAAATTAAATAGTTTGTGGCTTTCTTTGTTGATTAGATCACACTAATAAACTTTTAGATGAGATTCAGTTTGACTTGGTGAAATATTTTTTCCAAGATGGCAAAAATTCCAAATCACTTCAGTCACTGTGATTGTCAGTACCAACTGTGTCCCACTATTTCTGTTTAGCAGCTCATAATTGACCATATTTCAGCTTTGTCTACGCGCAGCTCTAGGTTAATAACAGAAATGAAAGGGCTGAAATTAACCCGGCGCCCAAAAAAATTCAACAAAAGTTGAGCTAATCCTGAGATTTCCTACAGAGCTATTCCACTCTAACTCTTCTTTCCCCTTCCCATTTCATATCTTCAGGTTAATTCCCTGCACACTCTGGTATAATTATTCCATTTCACTCTCTAGCATCCAACAAAAAGCGAAGTCGGGGGGTTTAGGAAAGAGCAGGTGGATGTGTTGGATAGAAATTATGCCACGAGTCGCTCATTAAGCTGGTGTTAAATATTATGACTAATAATCACATAGGGAGATTAGCATGTTCTCTGGAGTTTTTGTGTTCTCTAATACCAGCGGCTCTGCCGCCAAGCTCTTACGTAATGTCACGTCAGGATCTTTCTTGGAAGCGGATCAGCTGAGGGAGATAAATGTTCCTCTGCAGCCGTGTGCGTGTACCACTGTGTTATGGAGATTTATTGAATAACAGTGTGACATCACATTTCAAATTGCCCAAGGCTTAAACACAGAGCTTTTTAGAGAAACCTGGACACTGGTGAAATGATGAAAGCAAAGCCGGAAGTCCTCACTTTTGAATACCAGGGGCGGATTATAAGTCTCCACATATAAAACTGTACAAAAAACAGTCTATTTCTGGAGGATTTGCATTTGCATTTCTTAATACTTTGCCATCCAAGCCAAAATACACAGGAGAGTGAAAGATTTCTACCATCTTTGGTTTTCCAATGATGGATTTTATATTTATATTCATCATAGCTCCAGCCTTTTAAATACTGTATTTGTTATCATGTAGATATACTACAAAGCAGCAAGAAGTGTTTCATTTTATACATCCTAATGAGACACAAGATTTCTACATATTTTCCTTTATTTTGGGGGGTTTCTGAAAAACAATTCCACCATCTAAATGTGAATCAAAAGAAAGACGGGGAAATAATTTGGGACCATTGCAGGTCTCCACAGTATTAAATTAAACTCTCAAATCTTCTATGGGAATTAATCAATGTTCTAAGATTCTTGCAAGAGAAGCACTGAATAAATAATGATTTTATGAATCAGGTTGTATATGACAATTCCCATTTGTGGCCTGGAAAGAGAAAAAAAAAACGGCCCACAAGTATTTACTGTGGCAGATAATATGTAACAGTCTAGTTATTATCAAAGGCTGTGTCTGGAAAAAAAGGGCTACCGTCTATCAAGAAGCTCAAAGTATGCTCAGACTACTGTGAAGTCATGCTTTTATAAACATGTAGAAATTTGCCACAGATGTGATGGGATTTACTTGGAAATTCCGGGGAAATGTTTCTTCGCTTTTTTTGGTCAGGTCAGTGAAAAACAGATAAGTCTCATTTCTGAATTCAAATCTTCCATCTGAATACAATCAGCTCTATAGTTGTGATGCTTTCTGAAGGCTGGCTTTCAGAAATAACTATTTTCCAATAGAGCCAACTTGTCTCACAAAATACATGACACATTTTAAGTCATCAACTAAACCTGGTTCTTCTGAGTACGCTTCTGAAAATGATGCCGTCATTAAATGCATCTTTGGCCTAGAAGTCTGCTGGAGCGACTGACTTCCCTAAGGAGTTAGCAGCCAGGAGGTTCATTCATCAGTAACATCGACTGTTTTTGTCATCATTTGTCATGTGAGTAGACAGTCAAGAGCTTTTTAATTTCTTGTTCGCCAAAATAATTTACTTGTTATTCAGTTAATTTGACTAACACATCCTATAGGAATTCTGGACGTTTTTTTGGGCAAGTTGCTTATGGGTTTTAGCATCAAGTGCATTGATGGTTGAGTAAAAGGCTGAATCTACTTAATTGGTCAAAAAGTGAGCAGATGCATGAGCTGATCTATATTCTCCTCAGCCGCCTCTGTAGTCCTGTTTCTGCTGCTAAGTGAGAGGGATTCAGGCTCGAATCCTCAGAGCTGCATGTGGGTGGACGCGCTGCGATGACTACAAATGGATACCAAGAGACCTGTGGCCTCAAGTGCCTCTCAAACACCAACACATACTCCTGCAAGACAAAAGAAAAGAAAAACTTTGTCTAGCGTGACAAAAAGAGCCAAACTGGAGTCTGACCGGCACAAAAACAAAACGAGAGTTAACAATGGAGCTGCTTTTATAAATGAAGGGAGCTCCGAACTTATCTGGGAATAAAACGGGAGCCTCAGCTGGCTTTCTGCTTAGTAAAAAGGTAAATGTGAGAGATATGATGGAAAGCAGGATATGTAATATTGCAATGCAACTTTTTTTTAACCCTACCGTTAGCATACAAGCTAATAAAGGCTCATGACTTTTATTGGCATGTGGCTACCCGTATGCTATCTCCAGTATGTTACGCTTTATTTATTGTGCATCTAACTCTGGGCTCGGACTGCATGCAGTGCAGGTAAACAAAGACCAGCGTAGTTCGAAGTGAAGTCGCCCATGCGCAACAAACCATTGGCCTCACTTACACTTGTCACCAGAGGGGGCAGACTTCTGGAATAAAGCTACAACACTGCGCTATGCTCCTATTATCGTGCATACAGTAAGTGACTGTCTGCACATACTGATCAATCAAAGTTTTTCTTTTCCTGGCTTATCAGACAAACCAGAGAAGGGAAATGCTGCACAGCTCAGGGCGTGCTAACAGCAGCCAGCCTGTCTGTCAGAGCATGACAGAACACCCTTTGAGAATTGTCCATCTAGATTCATCGTGTTACAGCTAAAGTGTTGAGCGGCACGACTGAGCAGCATCTCCCCCTCTCGATAATGATGATCTTCAAGGCAAGAAGAGAAAAGATGCACAACAAGTCAAGAAGCCATCCACTTGCTAATTAGTAACCCCTTCATTTTTCAAACAAGCAGAACTAATTACAGGAGCAGCCACGACACTGATTTCCCACAAGGCGATGCTTACCAGGACTAAGCCACGATTGCCCTCCCCCCCATACTTATTAGACTGCGTTTTAGGAACAAATGGTGTAAAAAAGTGCTGTGTCATTTTGTGAGCGAATGTAATCCTGCAAAGTTGGGTTTGAAATATGAACAAGTATTTTAAAGTATTCAGTGCATTTTTCATGCCTTAGTTTTCTTGCTCCACAGAGCTGTTCCAAAAGTATTCTATACTCCAGATGGATGTTTATCTCATGAGTGTAAAAGTTTTATCTAAGCTGCGAGTATTCAGGGGGGGTGAAGTAATGACTTCCAGCAAGCCTGATCAAATACAGTGCGATCGATCGCTCCCATCAGATAAGGGATAGTTCTGCAAAACAACAAACAAGGCTGTACCAAGTTCTTTAAATTTGACATTTAAAGAAACTACAGAGGTTCTGTCGAGCTTTCAGCTTGTCCTCGTTGCATCAGACGCAGCACTCTGCCCCAGATCTTTTCAGCAGCTCGCTTGTTTTTTTATTTACTTATTTTTTGTTGTGGAGCTGAAGTTCGGATGCTTCATTGCTGATTTTGTCTCCTTGTCCCTCCTAGATGCTCAAAGATGTCTATTTACATTATGATGAGATGTGGCACAGAGCCAGAGTAAACTCAGTCCAAATGTACCTAGCCTCAGGCAAAAGGGAAGTTCTGTCTTTTTCAGTCATTGGTGATATTCAAACTAGTTTTATAATTTGACCAAAACACTTTCAGGCTCTTTCAGAATGGCAGTAGCGGCCCAGTTTAATCTGCCATCAACTAATGATATTGTCTCTGTTAGGATTGCTCTTGTTCTGCCCCTCCCCTCTTCCTCCTGAGTGGTAGCAGGTGAAGCTGGCTGCGATAATCATTGACACACCTGCAATTAGTCTGCAATCTGCACCATTTAAAGCTGGCTCTGCCTTACCATCATCGCCAGTTCGTTGCTACATGTTGTCTGGAGACATCTGCGAACACCTGCTGTTTTCCTGCCATCCCAGAAGCTTTCTCTGCCAGTGTCTGTCCATTCCTCCGAGCCTTCAACC
>JAVQJG010139716.1:0-13289 GCA_036024015.1 Craterocephalus amniculus
AGGCAACATGTACTTTCCAACTAATTTGATAATCTATTATCACCCCAAGAAATTGATTTTCGTAAACTTTTTCTATCCTAATCCCTTCTATCTCCAACTTTATATCCACCGAGCATCTACATCTCCCAAATACCATAAATTTTGTTTTATTTAAATTTAATGACAATTTAATTTAACAATCTGTAATAATAAACGTGTTCAACTACATGGTCATCAGCTTGTTGGGCTTGTGATTTTAACTCTGTTTGTTCACAATACGAAAAATATATGAAAAGTCGACATATTAGGATGTTTTTTTTGTTAAATAAGATGTATCGTAATATTTGACCTCGGTATTTGAAAAATCCTGGTTACGGCCCTGGTTAACTCCCTTCACTTTACCCAGTAATGGTGAATCAGACACACGACTCTTCTGTAACTGGAAAAGACATGTGGCGTCACAGCTAAACAGGCAGCTTGGAATTGCTAAGTTTCCCTGCTCCGACGCTCCCTCGCTTAGATTCAGGCCTGCACTGTTTATTTTTTTGCTTCTCCTCTCTAGCTTGACCTTAAAGGGGTACACTTTTTATGTTTAACACAGTGCTTATAACAACACAATGTCACAAAACTCATCAAAACAAAAGCAATCAACTTTCAAATAAAGCCATCAACTGCACACCATTTCGACTACAGTAAGTGACTGGTCGATTAGTCATGCACATCCTTATCCTGTGCTCACACCGTGCGCAAGTAAAATTATTTGCACATTGGAAATTACATGTATGTCAATTTACACGTATAGATAGCCAGTTGCTCAGAATGGCTCAATTGTGGTGCAGTGCGAAAAGTCCAAATTGAGTTTCTTATTTTCGTAAATGGAACATCTTATTTGCTAGAATCAAATATTTTGTTTGCAAGAAGCATCTTCTGCCTCACTCATGATGAAATAAATTAACAATACAAACAATTCATTCAAAATAGACTTGCTTATGACTTTTCTGAGATTCAGACCCAGATTTTCTTTTTGTTTTTGGTGAGTATCTCCATAAAAAAAGCATTCACTATTTGATAAAATGAAAACAGATTTGCAGAAATCTTAAATTATAATAATGCAGGAAAATCAAACAATTCTTGACTGTCTGCTTTTTAATACACAACAGGCAATTTAATGTGTTTACCTAAAATAAAAACAAACTGCAGTTACAGTGGTTGTCATAGTAACAACACAGATTATTCCTTACTAACCCTATATTCCTATTTGGAGATGAGTTAGATAAAACAAAGTTTAAACTTTCTGTCTTTTCTTATTGTTTTATTAAAAGTTAATTGTTTTTAACAGAAAGCTAGACTTTATTCATCTCAGATTGGGCACCAAATTTCTGACCTCCCACAAATAAAGACATAATAAACCCAATGATTCTTCCCAAATCTTTACAATATATGAGCAAAGCCTTGCTGCAAATTAAATTGGGTATCCCCCTCAAGGAGCTATTTTGAATATTGGATGCCTTTTCAAGTGCAAATGTATGTTGGAGCAAACCAGTGGAAAGGGAGCACAGTCTGGTGGGGCTGTGAAGCTCTGATGAAGGCTGAAATATTTTGGCAGCTGTTTTTCAGATTTTTTCACTGGACTTTATGCTTTTTTCCTTATCCATGACAAGAGAGGGGTTTGTTTTGGTGCGAGACCAGCCGGAACTGGCTGCATCCTTTCAGGCTCCTTCTCTGTAGTGTTCTGCCTGATATATCAAAAGCAAAAACCCTACAGTTATTGAACTCATTCAAAACTATCCACCTTCATGATAGTTTTTTCTGCCGGCTTTCCACTGGTGTTGTTTTTTTTGTAATGAATTGCAAGGAAGTTAGTTGCAAACTATTGGTTAAAATAATTTCAGCAGACTTTGTTGTTTTGGCTGCAGACTGCATGCTTGTGATCATCAGTTTCCTTCATTACACAGCTCTCTCTCAATTGCTTTGTGCATTGTAATTAAAATAATCAGGAAATTAAATTTAATTACAGGCTTTAATCAAGTGTTTCTCATTGTACCAACATGCTACAATCAATATTCATTTTTAAATTGTGCAATGTGTTCATCGGTAATTATTACAATGAAGTATGTGATTTAAAACATCATAAAAATCAAATCTGTTTCACCAGTAACAAAACAAGACGCTCAATTTGCTCAATTCTGTACATTTATCTTCAGTCTAGTTTGATTATTTTCTTCTCTGTCATATCCTGATGTAGTTATCTTACTTAACTGCTGAAATGAATATCTTCATAAATAATGAAAGTGTTATTTTAATTTCATTTAATTTTGTTTGACATAGACCTGATTTAATCCTTGATCATGGGTCCATCTATACTAACTTTTCACTTTTTACCCATCAATCTATTGATGTTATTTAGCTAAAATAAAGTTTCTTATGATCCATCTTCAAAAGAATTACATATTTTTAGTTTGTGAAATAGAATAACTGAATATATCCAATATCTAAATTTTTCTGAGGCACTGCATATTTTACTGAAATTGTTGAAATTGAAAATTTGTTTGGCCAATAGGCAACCCCCAAATACTGGGTTTACGCACTTTGAAAACATGAAACACGTAACTTGAAATCAAGGGCAATAGTTAAATTTGTCAATATCAAAATCACTTTCTGTTAGGCTTGATGGAAAATGATGAAAATTTATAAATCTTTAATATTTTACTTTTCAGTCACATCTTACTTTATCGTTTACAAAGATTACATTTGCCCCCAGCTGTCTAGCAGGAAACACCATGTGCCATTTGGTGTTCATTTACCTGCAGCGGGAACCTCTAACCCTCCCAGGTGCAGGTGTACTGATCTACCTGCTGATTTGCCCAGGATCAGGTGGTGGGGAAACTGAAAAGAAGAGTAGACATGTGGATGCACAGATGGAAAGCCAGAGAGTGTTGAAGGAGGTGGAGGGATATAGTTATTTTTACCTCTGTGAATCTCATCCGTTGGATGTTGGTGGCTAATATATGGGTGGCTGGTGGCACTCAAACAGCCAGAGTATGACGGGGGGGTGGGTGGCAGGCAATAGATCAAACGCAACGTGATGAGCAGCATGCTGGGCAAGCTATCTTCGCCCCCTCCTACCCCACCACCCCCTCCTTCCTTTACAAGTCTTTCCCGGAGGTCATTTTGGGCCTGAGAAATAACAGCCACAGTGAGCTGCATGTCCATGTCCTAATTGTCTGTCGCTGCACTCCATTGGTTAAGAAAAACGCTACTTAATCAGTCTGTTCAACACACAAACTCCCCAAAGAGCAGCAGTCACAGATAAAGACAAAGCTGCAGGAGCTTTTTTAAGCCTTTTTTTGGTAGCAAAACCTGCATGTGGATCTGCTGCATAATGTGAACATTGCATTAAACTATCACCCTGAAGTTCCTAAATACTGAATAGGTAAAAGTAAAGTTAAGTAATGAATAAAAGTGAAATGGTAAAAACTATGTTTATGTGCCCTGCTGTCAATTTGTTGCATAATTTTTTCTGCACAAAGGACAATGTCTAATGCTACTGTTACAAGATAATTCACTGACATAGTTTTCAGATGATGAATCACATCAACAAGATTTGTGATTGAGAAAAAAATCTCCCTTAGCCACTGAGATCGCTTGCAGACGTTTTGAGGACTTAACAGAAAATTTTGTAATGAATAAATATAAAGAGTTGGTAAATTTGCAAAGAGCTCCAATTAAGATTGCCTATGTAAATAGCTACAACGGTTTTTTTTAATAATGTCAGAGGTAAGAACTTTTCCAGATTGTAAATAAGTACATATTGCTTATATATCTCATCTATTCACATTCAGAGGAAAAAGGGAAAAGTCAAGTTTGAATTTAATGTTTCACACATTATGTAGCAATCTCCTTATTATAAAGTTAAACTATTTTCTCTTTTTTTGATGACTCCTGTAGTATCTAAAACTATGTATATAAGATAAAATTTAATGGTGTCTATGTCTTGTCTGCATATGAGCTCTAAGTAAATATTTAATTACCTGAGGGGCTAGAAGATCCAGCATGCATACATCTAACAAATTGTAAGCTTGTATGCACTGCAGATTTATGTATGGCAGTTTTAATAAGGCCATTAATCTGAGGTGTTCCCTTGTTCAGCCATATCTCACCCCAGAGCCCACTTCTGAAGACCCTCTCAAGCCCTTCAGAAATGTATTTAGAAGAGGACTACTATCTGCCAAGGAAAGCAGTACTAGTGTTATTTTGAAGTGTCTGATACTTATGTGGCAAGACCCATTAAAAACTGTATCATAGCCATAACATGGGTGAAAGGCTTTTATCTTATGCATTATTTAGACCTATATAGTTCACTGATTGCCAGACCCGCCCTATTTGCGTGGAGATTCCTTGTCGCTCTGTTCATTAGCAGAGTCCTTTTGAATTTAAGACTTTCACAAAACATTATGACCCAAATTTGTCTCGCTTCTCTTTATTTATTACATCCCAACAACATACCAACACTTGATTTCTCTGTGTTACTTATAAACACAAATGCTACTACCAAACAGCTATATATGTACAGCATTCTAGGGCCATACAGTATAGGGCCATTCTTTGAATGTGTTGCCATGGCAAAGTGTAAAATATCAACTTTTTGCAAAGAAAAAACAGATTTCACCTTGTATTTTAATGCCTTACTACAATATTAGGCTTTACTCAGAAACTGTTGCATAAGAGACTAGCCAAGTGAAGTACAAGTTTAAAAAAAATAAATAAATGAATGAAGACAACAAATGGCAGCGAAACGAACTGGTTCAAGATTAGGAACACAGTTCCCATACACGAGAGCTCAATATGTCTCCTTCAAAAATCCTTATAAGATCTGTGTTCATGGTAGATGAGCCAATTCTTTTTTAAGCTGCACTATAATATTGGAGCAGCTGTAAATCTGTTAATGTCATAGAAATATAAAAAGCAGCTTTTCTCCTCCTGAGTCAGAAGGTTTAGGTAAAGAGGTGTTTTCTGTGTTGATCACTTACATAAAGGGCTATTGACCAAATGTCAGTGTGGTCAAGCTGGGAATGAGAATTTGCTGAGATACCAGACATATGGTATTTTCACACTGCTTGCAACAGTTATGATCCCTTACAGAAAGACAGATTTTCCATTACATAAAGAAGCTGAATTTTTTTGTTAAAGTAAGATTCTCATTCTGTTAGTATTTTTGCTTAACATTTTTTTAAATAAAATTTTAGGTGACCCATTGATAAGTTGATGTTTCCACTGCATTGTGCTTGTGTTTTGGAGTCTCAGCACAGCTGGTGCTCTTCTGAAACAAAAGAAAGATTTTTAAAAAATATATTTATATTGGCTCTATTTCCAAGCAGAATCCATTCATTTCTGTTGAAGAAAAATGATGTGTCCATTTTATTTGTGAGAGTCATACACATTATGGTCACCCTGGCCATACTGGCACATGAGTGGAATCCTTTTAAATCCAAACTTTCATGAAGAAAGATCCACAGAGGAAACTGGTATAGCAGCACTAACCTAAAACCAGAGCTATCTCCACAGAACCATCTTTCCACAGTTCTCATTTAAATAGTCTAATATTTAAATTGGTCCCCGCAAAGACACACTAGTGTGCATCGACACACTCAACAAATAAAAATCTCTGCAGCCTCAAACCAATTTTCTAGCAAGTGACTATCCTTCTTTCGTCTGGTCGTCACAACAACAAGTCAGGGCTTCCTGCAGCCAATGGGTCACAAGCCAATCATAGAACATTGATTATCTATCAGCATCTTGGCTCTCATAGTCCTACACTAACACACTGGTTCAGCACACACATGTACCAGTAAATAAAAGTCTATTGAGTGAAGATTCATTCCAGTCACTTCAGCAGGTGTGTGTTTGCATGATTGTGTGTTTGAAAGTCTGCATGTGACAAAATGAATCATTTCAGTCTGTGTCATGTGACTAAGTTTGCTGTCACTGACTTAAATGTTTATCGGTAGAAATCAGAGATTTTATTAATTCTTTCATAATTTAATAATTATATGTAACCCTAATTTAAGCAAGAAACACTAACGCTTGTAATTCAAACTCCATTTTTTTACACTGTCCTGGTCTAAATAGATTGCAGCTCAGGGCAGCAAGCATAACATAAAACACATTAATAAAAACCATAGCCCAGTGGACATAAACCAAACGGAATCCGGGGTTTACTTCATATAGTTGGTGCAACCATGTTTTCCTTGCATGTTAATGTGGTATGAGTGGTAGTTGGTAACTCAAGCAAAAAAAACAAAACAAAACAAATCAAAACAAAAAAACTGACAATACCACCAGGGGATTATTGCCCCAGGACCAAGCCTGGACAACGGTTTTCCAGACTTGAATTTGACACACTTCTGTTCTCTATCAAGATGATTGGACAGTGCTTCAGTCATGTTGATGTCTGGCCTCTAGGGAGTATTCATCACTCTATAAAACCTGTTAACACTGATTTCAGTTCAGTACTTGTATTATTTGTCATTCCGTGACCCGTTATTGACTGTTTTCTCTCCTTAAGAAATATTTATTTACTAATTTTGTTTCTGCCGGATCTTGAGGACATCACTTCCAAATACTGGCCATCTGCTATAGAAAGCTTCTTAGGTATTTCATTTTTTATTATGTTTCCTGGTTCCCCATATTTTATACAATTTTCAGTTCTATACTGACTGGCAGGGAGTTTCAGGCTTATAGGCCATAGTTTGGAATTCCACTCTTGACAGTAATTGAAATCACAAGTGTCATTGAGCCACCAAACCCTCCTGTATGTCACATGATAGTTGCCACCTGTGAGTTGTCCCTGCCTGACCAACATGTGATGTAATTTGGTCACGACTGTGGGTGTAAATGGTTTTGAAAAAGAGTCAAGGCATCCCTTTGGGTGTTGGAAAGATGAAACCTGAGGTCTATTCCTCCATTTAATGTTGGTTTTCCCTTTTAACATAGATGACCTCTTTCAATCCTCTCTGAAACAACCTGCTTGTTGCACTCACTAGCTTGACTGCGTACAATTCCACTCATCTTTTCAGTGGACCAGTTTCTGCATCAGTCTATTGCAAAATAAAGTGATTTCTGGGGAAGACCGTTCTCTCTTTTTCTGACACTTGTGCTACTTATGGAATGACACTGTTCTTGCATCTGTTCTTTATTTTCTTTATTGCATTGTGCTGTGTTTTGGGGGGAATTTATTCTCTGACTTGACAAAGTTCCAGCTTAGAGATCCACAACTTTGAAGTGCTTTGAACTGAACTGAAAATGGGTAAAATAACTGCCAATGTAAATGGTACTGTAAAACTTTTAAATATTCTCAGGAAGTCTGGAGAACCATGTGTGAGGCTACTTTAAAATATAAGAAAGTCTCATTAGAAAAATAAATCAAAGACAAATGAGCGGCGTCTGAAAATCTTTGAATAATTGGAAAAATAATATTAATTCACAAAATGCAAACTATTAACATGTTTTTACATTTTGTTATGTGACAAATCTGGTTTTCAAAGTTTTAATTTAGTAAAATAAAACACCAAGTTTCTTCACTTTTTCATATGGCTTGAAGGCCAAAGCTTCTTTCATATTCCGTACTGATATAACCAGTACTTCGGTTTTGTACTGGTTGAGCTGTGAAAGTGTCTGCCAGTCATGACTTAATGTCTGAAATACAGTTAAAAAAACATTGACTGGTCCCAACATCAGCTTACAATGCAATATAAAGCTGCATAACATCAGCATAAGTATGGAAATTTATGCTGTGTTTCCGGATGACATCACACGTTGGCAGCATATAGAGATAAAAAAGAACAAGAACCTGAGGGGACATGACAATTGAGGTCATAGATAAGCATTCATGAGAATTTGATAGTTGCTTTTATCAAACATTTCTTACTTCAAAAAATATTTCAACCAGTGATTATATTTGGTCATTGCTAATTTATCAACAATGTTGAATGTTGTTATAGATTTATTGATTCCAATCCCAGCTATTCTAACTGACTGTCCGAAATCCCTGAAAATAGCTAGTGATCTAATAATTGTAGGTGTGGAAGTGTACATGCAACTGATTTTTAGTAAAGTCATAACACTTTTAACTAACTAACCAATCTTTAAAAAATGTTACCTTTCCGTTTAGGTAAACCCAGTACAGTAACACTTTTGGCAGCATGTAATGTCTTCCATTTCCAAACAAAGAGATTGTTGATGATGCAGTATGATAGATACTTAATCTCCTGTTAAACCGGCTTTAAGTACATTACTTGAGACTGTAAAATTGAATTACCAGGAATTATGCAATTGGTTTCAATTCAGAATCCTACACAGCTACCTAAACATATTTTCAGCAGCTTTCCTTAGTCAGGGGGAGCTGATTCGTGCTGATAGCAGCATGTTCTGAGGCCACAATGCATATGCAGGTGAAGCACCGGGTATTGTTTGTTTTGAAAAACACCCTGCCCCCCCTACACGCAGCAGAACAGACAATTAAACAAACAGTGTCAGTTTGTTATTTGCAGCAGAAACTGCTCTCTGAGTTTTTAGCAGCTTTGGCAAGGATGTGTGGTGATCATGTGGAAAGTGATAGTGAGTTAATGCGGCATCTGGATTCCCATCAGGTGGCTTGAGTTATAAATGTCTCTGCTGTCAGCTGTTCTGGGTGAGAGCCTCCGGCAAGCGACACAGTGCTGCTGATGCTCTTGCACCCTGTTGATCTGTGCAACAGACTCTGATAATGATGAAAATATATTAGATCCATTTTTTTTTAATCATTTTGCTCATGTCAGGAAAGTTTCACTGGTGATTTAGGTCAGCCAAGCCAAGATGTAAGTGAACTTTGATTCCATGGTATTACATATGTGAGAAATACAATATAACTAAAAAGTAAAACACAGGAACTTAAGTTAGAATATATTTAGGAAATCTCTCCCTCAGCAATAGGGAGTAAAATCAAGCCCAACAGCTTGCACTGATTGCTGTAGTACCAAGACTGGGCAGGGACACTTGAGAGCTTGTTTGGCTCTCCTGACAGTAATGACCAAAAAGCATCATTCTGAATGTCCAGAATATACATATTTATTTAATAATTGTTTTGTCATTATCTTTATATTTGGCTTCAGATTCCACCATTCAAGGATTTTTTCATGCGCATGGCAGCAAATAAAAAAAAAGTTATATTTATGTTATAATATGTTTATAACACAAGTTCAGTTAGGGTAGTGTTATTAAAAAACTGCAACTGAATAAAATAACTGCATAGCCAAGTGAGTAGGACAGTTCTTTTAGGGTCATTTTATTTTACAGCAGAAATGGCAACTGGATAGAAAGCCAAAAATTAAGTACTGCTGGATTAAATACTTGGCTCCAAATTATTATAGATATTCTGTTTTTGTTCATTTCTTAAGTGTCAAAAATCATATTACGGCATATAATTAGGTGTATTCTATTAAACAAATCTACCAATGATGAAATCAATATTCTTTGAAAATCTCACAAAATGCAGTCCATCAATCTATCTTTTACCATTTAACAGGTAGCTGGGGCAGCAGCCAGAGCAGGGAAGCCCAGAATTCCCTCTCCCCGGCCACATTTGCCACCTCATCCAGGGGGTTCCCAAGGCACTTCCAGGCCAGCTGAAAAATGTTATCCCTCCGACATGTCCTGGGCCTTCCCCAACGTCTTGTGGGACATGCCCAAAATACCTCACCAAAGAGGTGTCCAGGAGGCTAAATACAATGTTCTAAATAGTTTCAAGAGTAAATAGGTTGTAAAGAACTTAAAATATATATCTATTATTGCATTATGTTCTGGATAATCTTTAGAAACAAAAAAGATCATGGATCAAATGTATGAGCCTTCCTTTGATATCCCCTTAACATATCTCTCATCCATTGGACTTTAAACTCCATGGATAGTTTCTGTCTGTAAAGTTTCTAAAGATACCAGAATTGCCCCTTAAGATTGCACTGCTTCCCAACCTCAGTCATCACCTTTTTAAGGATGCTCCACATGTTTTCAATGGGGTTGAATTCATGCGAGATTTTTTCCCTTTACACCCATGGTACCCAGAGATTCAACAGAACATTTAACAGGATGGAGCATCTTCTTACAAAAAAATTTTTTGTACTGTAATAAACTATTTTGCAAAGGCAAAATAAGGCATCCTAAAGGGGCCATTATACAGGATCAGCCCAAACCCTCACTCCACCACCACCTTACTGACATCATAGCCTTGTTGGGACATGATGGCCATCAACCAACCATCTGGAGCCAAGACAAAACTGTAACTTGCTTAATAATCTGGAACAACAGGGTAAAGTTGTTTCCCTTTTATTAAGTTCACTTGGAAACCTAATTAAACCTGTCTGGGACTGTTATCAGTGATCTAAACAAACAGGAAAAACAACACATACAAAGTAAAAAAATAAATAAAATTCAAATGTTCAAATGAATGAAGTCATATGCAGAAATAATTTGGGAATGGGATGTAGTCATTCAGATCAAAGAGTTAGCAGAATGCTCAATACATCAAACAACATATTTTAAGAATGTTATACAATAAAAACCTAAAAAACTTTGGATGTATTTCCACAATTTTTGAAGACATCTTTGTGAATTTATTGAGTTCATTTCAGTTACTTTTAGAAACTGACTGGACATATTTCTAAAAAAAGATTTCATTCAACACTGTTGTCCACATATTTCCAAACTGAATGTTATGCTGGGATTAAGTCAGCAACATTGTTTCTGTTTCAGGGTTATATTTCTGGGAAATATTGCTAAAATGTGTTTGTGTGTGCAATTCTTTCTTTCTTTAATGTAGTTATGAGTTTGTTCATTTTCTTACCCTCAAGGTGTATCCTCTATCAAAGCTCCAGACGCAGGTGTCACCACAGTTGCATCATGAGCCGCATTAGCAACGAAAAGATCGGCATATAGAGGAGTTTCTTCTCTCTGCGTCTAATTTGGTTTGAAATGCTGTGGGTCATCTGCTGGTTTCTTTTAGAAAACTATGGCGCTTTTTTAATACAAATGCTGGCAGAAGACCTAGGGGAATAATTTTGTTTTTTCAGGGATGGTCAATTCTTTGAAGTCCTCCATATTGGTGGATTATAAATAAACATAAGGATGCATGTTTGGGGAGCAGGAGGCCTAGTGTGTGAGAGGGAGCATGCAAATGCGTTTATGATAAGTGAGTCTATATGAAAAAGTGTGTGTGACCATGAATGTTTCATGTTCATTTAAAAAGAGCTGCGAAATTTTTCTGTTACAGGATGGTGAAAGCCTCTATCTTAACTCTTTGATCTCCGTTTAATTAATTAAAGAAAAAAAAAATCTCCAAATTGATTAGATATTGTCAGAGGTCGTTGAAAGCTTATAGCAGCCCATCATCCCAAAACTAATTGTGTTCTGTTTCTCCAGTAAAGACAATTACCAAAGAAGATAAGAGTGAAAAGGTAACCTTGCATCTGATATAGTAGAGCGAACAAAAGAACAAGTGAAGGAGGCTTGGCAGAGGGGCAGCGTAAAACTGACAATATTTAGATTACAGCTCTCCATGACTAGTAATGTGTCTTATACAGGCTGACATACTGTACACTTACCCAAGGGTGTGATCTGCACATGTGTCTAAAATAATCTGGATCAGTTTTGCTTAGCCTCCCTTGAACATGCCCCCTCACCTGACCTCCGCTGACTTCATCTGCCGCTACGCCGTCCTGAGTTAATGAAAAAGTATATAGGTTGAAGGAAGCCTCTAAAATCTGATTCATTGGCTCCACCTTAAGGATTTAAAGCTAAAGTCCACTTTTGTTATGAATGATCATAAATATTTGAAAGTGGAAAGGAAGGGTGGAGGCCTGCATTTGCCTGGGCAAGGTCACAAAGAAATTTAACTCTGTTATTGATGAACAGTCTATGTTTTGAAGAGCCAGCAAGCTAGATGCTAAATGACTACTTATCTTGTATCAGCTGACACATTTATTTCACGATGAAATATTAATTCATTGTAGAATTTCTATTGTAAATTGTAAATAGCAGCAGTTTTATAATTTGATAATTCATATATCTATTATAGGTTACAATAGAAAGAGTAACAATACATTTTGAAACAAGATGAATCAGTATTTTTTGCCTATCTTCATCTCTCAAAAAAATAAAAATAAAAGTGTATTTGAGACATTAGGCATGAACCAACTAAAATAAATTGATTCAATTTGGTTTAACACTCATACCCACTTAAATCATTTAATTGTGCAAAGACAACAAAAAGTAATGGGAAATACATATTCAGCAGGAATTTCACCTTTTATGATTGGTACCGTATAAATTTGTGTTTTGTGTTTTCGTCCCTGTTTTATGTTTACATTGAGACAGCATTTGGATGTTTTGTTCTGTCTGAATCTCATTGTTGGAGTGTGAAAAAGAATAGCAATGCCGCTGAACACTGATTGGCTTAATCCAACAGCAGCAATAAAACTGACTAGACAACTTGTGTTTTTTTTTTCTCATGTAAATATGTTCGCAGAAAAAAATCATTGATAAAAATACAAAATACTAAACATTTAAGTATTTTGTTCTGGCACTATGATGATAAGTAAAATGTGAATGTTAAGTTAGTCTGGGATTAATCTAATTATTTACTTTATGGAGACCTTAAATCTTATAAATTGGCTTTCCATGAAATTGGGTGATTCAGATTCTTTATTTAAAAATTCTTTATATAAAAATACACATGCACATAAAAAAAAACAACTACATAATGATTGCATACCAGCAATCACGGGAATAACAATGTTAAGAAAAAGGCTGTGAGAGAAGTAAAGTTTTAACTTTGCTTAGTAGGAAGCTTGTTCCAGAAAAAGGACCAAAGCTGAAAGGTACCTTCCTCGGGCTTGTATCTGATTCAAGGAACTCCTTCTGGGGTCATAGTAGACAGGTGAGCAGGTGGGAGATGTATGGAGAGGTTGAGCCATTTAGAAGATTATAAATGTGACTCTATGTTGAACAGGCAGCCTATGAAATTATTTCAGTATTTCATCATCAGGTTTTGCATTTTTGATACATTTTTTAGATGGTAGAAAGCAGAACTAGTCATGTTTGTAATGTGACTGTGTAAAGCCTTCTTCCTGCTCTCAACGGAGGCGGACGCTTTTCTCTCTGCTCCTCACTTCATCCCCTGCTACTCTGTCCTGTCATTTCTCTGAGCCTCTCTGAATTCCATCCTTAACCTAAACTACTCTTTGAACATGGATTTGGTCGGGTGGTCCCTGAATGCAATC
>JAVQJG010139718.1:0-13195 GCA_036024015.1 Craterocephalus amniculus
TCTGACCACATAAAACATCTCAACAAAACTATTCAACTGACTTAAACAAGTAACAGAAAGAACCACATATTACCATTAACGCAAACCGTGGCCAAACATGGACAAAAGAAAATTTAAAACATATTTCCCTCTAGACTTGTTGTCTCCGCACAACAGAGATCAGCTCCATTACAGCTTCCTGGAAGGGGCGATGCTGTTGGTTCACAGCACTGTTAAACAGACTCCCCAAGTCTGGGTATGCAATGTTGAACTGCTGTTCTGCATTTTGCTGATCTTCCAGAGACTGAAAGGGATTGGTGCCAAAAGTTGACTCTCTGGTCAGGTTTCCCCCCCTCTCTTGCAGGTAGAGATCAGCAGCCTCTGCTGAACCTGGCAGATGTTGTTCTGGCAGCTTCACCTGACATCCACCTTCAGCCAGGACATTTGGAATCCCTCTTCCTTATGAAAGACAATGTTGAATCAATGTAAAGTATGTTTCTCTTGGTATTAAGACACACTCTGCTGTACTGTACTGTAACAAACCTTACCCCATCACAGTGTTAGTGATGCTAAAGCCTACTTACATTACACAGAAATAAGCTCTTTGTTTGTATGTCTGATTTGGCCATCAGGCAACTGTAACACCAACAGTACACTGTTGTCAGCTGCTTAACTTATTTGATATCAAAATCATGTGAATATGTCATAAAGAAGGAAATCATTAGGTGTTGATTTGCAGCCAAAAAACAATAAATGAGCTAGTTTGTCATTTCTTATGTAAATCTAACGATTATGTTTTTAAAATCCTCCCAACTGTCCCCCCGAGACAGTGGTTAATTTGTGTTGAGTTATGAGGAAAAAGTTATACTTAATATCAAATTAAGTCTATAAAACAAAATGTGGAATAAATAAGGGACTCTTTTTGGATGCTTTTAGATGAGCTATATTTATACATCTTTTACGGTAACTTACACATTTTGAATTTGAAATTGTTCAGTGGGAACAGAGAAAGCAGCAGGGCAATAACAGGTGCTGCTGAGGGGGGAGTTATTCTCATAACAAGCTCTATGGGAGCTTATTTTTGTGTCGGGGCGACCACTCATAAAATTGAAGAAATACCTGAAACTGTGTGAGAATTCCAAGCATCAATAAATCGTTGGATTCCGATCCTGGCTACCTGACAGGTCAGGTTTGACACACAGTATCGGACTGTGCTGTCGTCCGTATCAATAAGCTCTTGGTCCACCAGGTGAACCAAGGCTGCCTTCAGTGGATAGGTGACCCTGTTGTTCACCTCTGGCCATACACGTTCAATCCTGTGGTTCTGTGAAAATGTAGAGCAGAAGGGAAATCAAAAACATCAGTAAGTTCTGAAAAATACATACACAAACACACATATTTAAAGGGAACGTATCATGCTTTTAAATCCTTCCTTTTCACATGTAAATCATTTATTTGTGGTTTATATAAAGCAAAACTGCAATCCTTTGGTCTGAAATCGTTAGTATAGCTCCACACACCCCTTCTAAACCCCTGTTCTGAGCTGCTTCTGTACAGACAGTGGCCCTCATTTATCAAACGATCGTACGACCAAAATCTGTACGTACGACCATTTCCACGGAAGAGTCGGCATTTATCAATATATACGTGAGCGTAGGACACGATCAAATCTCACGACAGCTCAGAGTTCGTGTACGCAAATCTGAGTCAGTGTGGGATTGCGGTGCAGCGCAGTGGAACCTAAGTGTTCATTGAAAAAAAAGACTTTAAACCGACATTCAAGTGTGAACCCAGTTTATAATAATAATAATAATAATAATAATAATAATAATAATAATGACAGCTAAGGATAATAATAATTCCAGAAAGGCAATGATAACAGTCACTGGTCTTTGAGATGGAGAACGAGGGAAGGACATGCTCAGCCGCTGTTCGCTGGCTCTGGTTATTCTGGCTCAGCGGGGCGCTCTGGGAGGACTACGATGATGTTGCTGGTGTCTGACTCTGAAACATTAAATCCGAAAAAATATGTTAACCCGTGTAACGTGCCAGCTTTGTGCCAGTTACTAATTTACAATGCAGAAAGTGGGGAAACCATTCTCCTCTTGTTCCGCCGCAAGGGCGTCTATTTCTCCCCTGCCTGCGATTCCGGAGCGGGACTCAGATGCGATGGACCCGCTATAATCATTTCACCCTTCCTGGTTACAGTGTGTTTTTTTCTTGTTTCGACTCCGCCCTTAGCCTCTTAGCCACTAACGATCGCCAGAAAATGTTTTAAAAAAATAACATGACCCTCTGTAGCTGAACAGCAGCAAATACAGTGATGCAATAGATGGAAAAATGTGTAATCGAGTGGAGAAAACTAAACAGACTGAAAATGATGACCCAAAAAGAATAATAAGATATATAGGCAGCACCAGAAGTGAATAAATTACATTTTTCTGCACTCGTGTACACTCAGAAAAGACAAAAACAGGTATGTCAGGGTTTAAAAAAGTGGATTTTGCACGATACATTCGATTATTCAACGATGTTGAGAATTATTCTATTTTGAAAAGCTTTTAAATACCCTTGTTGATGCTGTCTGCTGGCATGGTTCCCTGTCTTGCCGAAACCTGTACCCTGACAGTTTTTCTTGCATATAGAGAGAGAGATAGAACTCTCCTCCGTGATCCACCCTCAGCTGATCCCAAAGGCCATAGGTCACAACAGCATTCCTTTTCAATCAATGAAAAGAGAAATAAAAGCTCAAAAGAACTTAACCATTTCAGTCAAATAGCACACCTCATCACAAATGAATGAAATATTTCATATTTGAAAGAAATGGCTTATTACAATGCTGATTTAGAGTATGTATACTTCTATATTCAATACTACCCAAATACATTCAAAAGTTTTTTCTCATCCCTTAACCATGTCATGCTTCATTAGAAAAATGAATAATAATTCAACTGCAAAACATATAATAAAAAAAGTCAACGGGGTAAACACTTTTCATTTTTATTACTATGAGCTGCACATTGTTTTGATCAGTCCAGTCCAAGCTGGCTCTTATTCTTTCCCTATAAAACTATAGGCCAAAACACTATCAAACTTTCTTCAACTTTAACTTCACTTGAAGGGCAGTTGTTAAAAACTTTCACCAGTAAAACATTTTTTATCAGAAATTACACAGCTTTGTAAATATATACATATCAACTCACCTGTACACTTCATCATATATAACAAGATTGTTTTTTACAGGCATGATGGAGTAGGCCACAATCTTGCTGCTGTAGCCATCAATGGCCACCACATATGTCACCCCATACATGGCCATCTTTTCATTTTGGTCCATGTGAATCTTTTGACCAAAATATGCCGCTTGATACGGCGTGGGATTGAGATTCCTCAAGCCCTACAGAAAAGATTGACAATGGTTTCAATGTAACTGAAAGGGATATTTGACTTAAAAGATAGAAATGGGGCAATAAACTGTTTTTAGGCAAGCTGTAAATGGATAGAATTTCAGATCTCACAAAAATTGAGCCATTTACTGAAAAGCACTAACATTAACTAGAAAAACATGATTTTGGGATTGTATGTGTAACTGAATTGTCCTCGGTTAGAAGGAAAAGGCAAACTCCATCATTACAGTTCAGCCAGATTTACTGAAGGTTCAGGAGGTGTAGATGATTTGTTTCCTGCATAGTTGTATTTGTATGGTTGTTGGTGTGTGTGGTTTTTCAAGTACGAACGCACACAAACTCAGACACAGAGGACTAATGCAGCATATAACATGGATGGCAATTTCTGCGGTGTAGCCGCTAGGCTCATGCTCGGACAAAAACGAAACTTAAAACAATGACGACAACACAGCAGAAGAAGAGGCCTGATGCATTCTGGGTAAAGTAGTCCCAGTAGGGCACAGACTTTTAAAAACACGAGAGAGGGAAATCCGGACCTTTTCCCTGGCTGATTTATTGTCACAAATGTGAAATGCATTTGCATTTACTGATGAACTTAAAATAAGGTACAAAGCAAAGGAGGAGTTTTAGGTGCATACTCACTTGGCAACGGGTCTCGAGGTAAGGAGGCTGAACAGCCTTCAGTGCAGCTGCAATTCTCATTTCTGAGGCATGGATGCCTTTGCTATGGAGGTATCCCTTCATCAACCTCCGACCATAAGTCGGTCCTGTCTAAGATAGAATAAAAGCTATTAAACACAAATACACACACACAAGCTGAGGTTTGGACACATAACATGTATCATAAAGCTACATTGGATGCGGTGAGTATAGTAGGCTATCATTCAGTGGGATTGGGGATGTTCTCTGGAACAAAAAACTTGAACTTTCAATGACGGAAGAAATTCAAAAAATTTATATCGTCAGGTCTTTTAAATACATATATAGGAACTATATTAATTTATTTTTTGGGACAAAATGTTGTTACTGGGCTTCTAGCGGAGCAAGTTTTGCTATGCATGCATAGGGGAGCTTTTTTCAGCAGAACACGGGTGACAAATCGGTTCATTGTGTAGTGCCACTGTGGCCAGGAGCTGCCCCCCCCAGTGCCAATATGTGCTGTTATTTGTGTTGCCATCATGATCTGAAGAGTAATGCATGATAAAAATGTCAGTCCTCAAATCAGGCTATCCCGTTTGTGAATAGGCAGTTTATGAACAACCATTAATCTAAATATGATGCTATCAATAGCTGTTTATATAGGCCTACTTATATAGGCAGAACCGCTGCTCTACCTGGCAGTGAGCAATGTTCAAACTCATTATCATATTAGGTCCGTTTACCTCTTGAATGGCATCCACAACTGCGCCCTCCAACTGACAGCTTAACACCAGTCCATTTTTCTTTAGGTTCCGACTTGCGCAGAATTTCTTTATACTCGGGACCGACGCGCCTTTCTCCAAACCCATCGAAACCAACGTATTGGAAATTTCATTGTAAGTTTTGCCATTTGACATCATAGTTTTGATTAGATCTAGGTGTGCTTCAAGAGCCATCTCTGTGAGTCTACGCGGGAGCAAGTTCGATTTTGAGCGGGTAAATGTACGTGATACGTAGGCCTATTAAGGACTACCAATACCCGTTTGACACGTCACAAATTTGAGCGGGCAAAGCATTCGTTTCTGCAAGGCAGACGGTGTGAAACGTAGGCGATAGCATTTCTCTTAATTTCCCTCTCTGGTTTTGGATATGGATTTCGGAAGAGTGACTCTGTGGCGTGGGACCCGCAGTGTTAATGTTCGGCACATGGACCTGACATTGGACAACATTTCCCGTATTTTTAAGGTAATTCTTATTTTTCTCATTACAGTTGCTGTAATTAGGCTACATGAAGGTGTCTAACAAGAGCGTGTTAGAGTTATGTTTAATCAAAGGGAAACTTTAAATGTTCACATTTGTAACAAAATGTGAGGGGTAATAACGTCTGGTTGAGGTGGTGGGATGGCACATGGCGGATGGAATCCAAAACTTTATATGTAGGCTCCAGCATTAGATATTCAGGGAAGACTCTAAAACTACATTTACACTAGAGATGCGCGGATGAATAATTTTTTTCACCCGAAACCGCTTCTTAAAATCTCCATCCATTTTTACCAATTTTCAAAACCGCACCGCCCGCCATCCGCAGAATGGTTATTAGGTCTATTGAAGATGCCTCGGCCATTGCAAATGGCCGGTTTTCCCGTGATCAGAACGTTCCTAAGATTTATTAATGATCTTAAGATCTTACAGTAACAGATCAGCAGCGCGTCGATTAATGACCGCTGATTCAGCTCAGAATGCCGTGTCACAGGTAGCGTTGATATTCAAATTGTTATGCTGCTGCTAATGTGGAAATGGCCAAGTTGTAGGTGTATTAAATCAGCAACTTATGCAGGTAGTTCAAAATTAGGCAGCCCCGTGGGAAGTTAATGGCAGAGTCGACACAGAAAGGGAGCAGGCGCGCAGCATGGACAATCACGGAGGAAGCGCTCATAAGCCTGGCGCGCGGGGGAAGGGCGCTGGAGGTGGTGGGAGATTGGGGGTCTTTCGCAGATGAGGAGTCATCTCGGAATGGGGAGAGTCCGGCGAGGCCCCAAGGTTCAGGATTCGGGATTCAGGTTCGGGATAGGGACCCGCAGCATTACCTGAGCCCTCCACACAGAGGCAGATCTATCGCCTGCATGCGGCGATTCTCACCTGCCGACGGAATCATGTGTTCTCCACCTGCTGCTAGACGCTGATCGCCCATAAAAAGGAAAAGCTACGTTGTACTCTGAGCATGATGAATGTGCAGTTAAATTGTAGTTAATGCCATGATCATACACTTTGATTCCTAATAGTGTCACTTTCTCTTTCTGTGGCATCTTCTCCTGTATCAGTGCTACTAGTGTCCCGTCGGCGCCGAGATCCATAGCATTCCTGAAACACGCAGCTTCAACATTTATCATAAGTTTGTATTGTTAAACTATCCTACTGCAAAATAAATAAGATCATTTTGCAGTTGATTGTCTGATCAAAAAGTGGTTTTCTATAGTTTTCGTTCGTTTTTTACGTTTGAAATAATATTCTAAATGTTTTTTTTTTATTTGAGTGCTTCAACCGCAACCCGCCCGAATGTAATTAAAATCTTAATTTTTCGACACATCATCCGCCCGATCCGCGGCCTTAGCGGGTGCAACCGCAATCCGCGCATCTCTAATTTACACAGCAGATGTTAGTTTTCCACATATTATCATTCTTTCATTCATTTCTTTTTCTGAAACAGCACAAATAAGATTTTTTCAGCTCAGACCCAGCAAAGTTTGTCATCCTTAATCAGATACTTACCTGATGTTTTCAATTACCTGATACTGTGATCTTGTCTCATTTCATCCCACTTTTAAACAGTATCTGTGGTGGAAGAGGGAGGGGGTCTGGATAATAGCTATGCACTGGATCCAAAAAGTTTGGGAAGCACTGATATAAACCATGTCTGAAAAAAAAAATCTGCAACACATCAAATTATACAACTAATATCAGGACAGAACATTGGATGGCAGCATTACAGACCAATGTTATGTGATACCAGCCATCGTTCATGACAATATGCCAACTTTGAAAATATAACATTAAGATCTGGCCGGACAGTGACATGTTGTCCTTTTAGGAATGAAGGAGAAGAAAACAAAGTTTGAAGTGGGACTGTGTGGGTGCATAACAGTGTATCAAACTTTTAAAAGTCATTGTCTGCCATTCTCCCTTAGCTGATCCCATCCACAATTTATCTGATAAAGGACGGTGGTGATGTCCTACTGCCCAGCACCACAGGCTACATCGATGATGATGACTTAAATCGATGTGAGGTCTGTGGGGATGAGGAGCGGTCTGAAGCGGCTCCTGGTAAGGCCAAAGCAAATTATTATTGTAACTGATTTATCTTCTATCATCTGTTAATGATGCGCCTTGAAATGATTTTGGGTGCTTTGAGATGACTTTGTTATGAATTGGCACTATACAAATTAATTGAATTGTAATTGATTCGTAATTGGTTCTGTTTCTAAAATGGGTGAGAAATGGTAGGCTACTTTTTCTACTACAGTTTAGATAGCATTGATAATTGTTTGGTCTACATCTAAATTATATTTACAATCTTAGAGGAACAAAGACAACCTGTGTAAAGTTGGGTCCCCATCCTCAATAAAACCTGATGAAAAAAGTCTCAATAGTCAGCAGTTTTGTGACTATTCAAAATATTTAACACTCTTTGTAAGGTGAATCTGAGGTCAGGCAGCTTCCCATTGTTGTCCAATTGGTCTCATTCGTTTGTGCTGGATTATGCTGAAAAATTATAAATTGTGCTGGTTCAGTTTTTGCAGTATAGCATTAACTCAAATAACTTTCTCTCTGTGGGCTAACGTTGACACTTTGACGTGTGTTTGATGTAGCATGATTGTGACATTGACCTCTCGTGATCAGATCACAACCATTGTTGCATTAGTGTTTTTATTACTGACAGTCCCATTTATATAAACCGTGTACTTATTTTAAGCTTGTGATTGTAAGCTGATAATGGCCATTTGATATCAATGCATTATCAGTGTTTGCCAAGGTGGTTGCCTTAAGATACCACTCGTAAACTCGTGATTTTACATCAGCTTTTACGTATGGGTTCTTTGAAAAGTTGAACGTCCAAAATGCTAAAAATGGACCATAAGCCGCAACATATTTATATATGGCTGCATGATGTCTGACCAAAATTGAAATAATCTTTAAATCTCTAACACCAAAGCAACATAAAATTTCATTTTTGCAGCACTTTGGAAAGAGACCATTTTGAGTTCATGTTGACTACAATGGGAGACCGAAAGCCCTCAGGTGGGCCCAGTAATTTTGCAGGAAGGAAAATACAAAAACACGAGCAGCAGTCTGCAGGAGGCAGGTTCTGATATGAGCAAGAGGCAGCTCCCAGCAAACCAACACATCCAGCGCTCATCTTAGAAACTCCCTCTGCTGGCAAATCACTGCTATTACACTTAGAATTACAAACTTTATATAAGTAGGCCTCACCGTTTATAGAGATGGGACCGTCAGTAATAAAAACACAAATTAAATTGTAACTGTGATCACGAGTGTTTGGTGTCATAATAACAATAACATCAAACACACATACCACAGTGTCATTATTAAACATGCAATATCATGAATTCTAAAACAAGACAAACGCTAATTTTTTCAGCAGAAACTAGTGCAAATGCTGCACAAACAATAGAAACTATATTTTCATAAAGTTTTATTGAGGATGGGGGGCAAACTTCATGCAGGTACAGACACCATATTCATCTCCAGGAAGCTAGAGGAGTAAAAAAAAAAAAACATGCGTGATCATCAAACCAGCTACTACTTTTTGCTGACGCACACAGGCTTGCAAGCTTGCACTGTTTTGGATGTTGTTAAAGGTTTTTGTGGGTTTTTCAATGTTTGTGTTTTTAGCCTTAGCCTATGGAAGTTTGTCCAGAAGATAGCCTTTATTACCTTGGTTAGCCTCTTGGTGACTCATGAGTTGGTTTTGATAGTCACCTGATATTGATAATCTCATGAAAAAAACCAAATGATTAATTGTCACAGCTCCTCCTGCAAGACAGCCAGCCTTCACGTTTATGGCAAGACCATCTACTTCCACCGGACATGCTGGGCCCCCTACCCCACGTCCTGCCAAACTTTTCACCAGGTATGAGACCAAATAACCGTCTTTATCATTGTTTATTAACAGAAAATAATCAAGAAATGGTGATAAAGACTCTCATGCATAACATGCACAAAAGTTCTAATAATTGCCAAGTCTTATGTACCTCTCCCCTCTCTGTCTTTGCATTGAAAGGAATATATTACTTGGAAGGGTCGAAAGAGGCAGCCTGACAGTAGATGGTGCCTCACTCATTGTGGAGTTCAGCCAGACTGATGCCACAATTCCAGCAATGTCTGAGAAAGTGAGGAGGGAGCTGAGGAGCGATACGGACATTGTTCTATGCGATGGACATGGGAACAAGCTAGTGGAGTCTAGTGGGACTAATGGTATGTTAAGTTATTCACCTTTGGCAGAATGCCTTTTTTCACTCGATCCAATGATGCAATTAAATGTTTTATTCGGCTTCAACTCTTTTTCAGGAGGTAAGTGATGTAACCTCATCTGTTGGAAGATAGCAGTCATCTGTTAAAGCAAATAACTTATTCTTATTCCATAAGCGTTGTAGTGGCACTCTTTCTGTTCAGCTTGTCGTCTGTACCACCGTGCTGAAGTCAGTCTAGCAACCAGTATTTGAGATGCGTTTCATAAAGAAGTTAAACAAAATATTACAGAATTGCACTGTCTAAAAAGGATGTCGCTTCTAACGTGTCTGGCTTCAATCTACCCACAAGTCTCAGCGGCAGCATCACAACAACACAGCACTTAGTCTACTGGAAGCCCAAAATCTTTTTTTAACATTAGCAAATTATTCAGTTTACCAAATAAATTCTCTTAAAACTATAACAAATGATTTCTTTAATGTAAGCCCTTTTGACTGTCATTAAATTATCTCTCACTATAAAACCATGAATTTGGCTGTGACAAGCATCAAATACCACTCATAATTACTAAACAGTAGTAACATGGACTAATAGCAAAAGTGTTTTTGGCTAACATTACTTTGTTTTGTAACAAACTTTAATTTCTGAATGTTACTCTAATTCTTTTCCTTGCTTATAAATCATAGACATGGGGTGGGGTCAAGGTTCAAGCTCTTCTGTGAATTTGCTGACATCTGTCTGCCACAGGATAGCCCATTGAATCTATAAGTTCAGAGATCCTCATGCTTATTCATACATGGAAAGCCTTAAGCTAAAACTTATTTTATTGGCAAAACATTTAACATGCTTATTAAACTGGTAAAGAAACTCCAGTAGACATTATCCTCCTTCAGTAAAATAATCAGCGTTGTATCTTTGCTTCAGGCCTAGCCTTCTGGAGACAAAATGCCAGGAAGGTTGTTGCTGTCCCACAACTGGACTTTGAGGAGCTTCAAAGGAGGAAGAAGAGGAGGAGTGGGTAAGAAGTATTTTTAAATATGATTTTTCATGCTCAATGGAGATAGATATATGGATGACAGTGTTACATTGTTAATATTTTTTTTCTATTTTGGATTTTTCACTCTTAAAATATATACAGTCAAGTATTTTATCCTTTTAACTAGCTAACAACTATTTTTATTTAAATTGCAAGGCCAGGCAAGTAATCTAAATACTAAGCTGCTTGCTTATCTACTCATGACTAACTACGGTGTCAACTAGTGAAAAATGGAGAACCACAAGTACCTTGTCTCATGTGCAAATTTGTTTTGCCTTCCACCAGTGTCACTGAGGAGAGCCACATGACAAACATGGAGGAGCTGGTCCTGGCAGCAGAGGAGCTGCCAGCAATCACCAAAGCGCTCCAAGACCTGGGACAATATGCCAGGGCAAATAAAGTAAACACAATAGCTTTGACGGATGAGGAGGTGGCATCAGTCAAGGCCACATTCAAATGCGTCATATGCATAGGTGTGTAAGGTAACACATACTGTATAAGGCATAGTTAAGCATTTAATAATCCCTAAGTTGTATGAGTTGGTTAATTTCCTTCAATTATCATTGTGTGTTGAGAAGCTCACATCGCTGCCCCACAAATTAAAAAAAAGAAAAACACTGATAATCAAAGGGAATGTACCTATTAATCTATTGTTTATAATTATGGGGATAGGTTAATTTCGACAGAGAGCCTCCATTCTCACTCCTAATCTATCACAAGTCCGGACCTCCGGCATATTTCCTCTTCAAGTGAATAAAATGACATGTAGATACTAATGATGAACAACTAATTGTTCTGACAAACAATTTTTATGCATCTTGCAGATCCAATGAGAAACCCTGTGGCAAGCTCATGCTGCCGTGGCCTGATAGGTTGCCAGGTGTGCAATGATCAATGGGTGGCCCATGAACCCAGCTGCCCAAAGTGCCGGGATGCAGACTTTGTGACAAAAAGACACTATTCGTGACTGATTTTTAAAAAATGTTTTAGTCCATATTTGGTCATAGTTTGCGTTAATGGTCATATATGGTTCTTGTTACTTGTTTAAGTTAGTTAAATAGTTCTGTTGAGATGTGTTCGGAATAAATGTCATTGTGTTTGCACTCTTGTTTACTGAGTACTTATTTGTTTGCTGAATTGTGCATTTTGATTTAGGTGTTAGTCCCATTAGTTATTCACATACCACACAGACATGCATACAGTTGTTTTGTTTCAACACATTAAAACTAAGACAATGATATTCCACTTGCAAGCTCAAATTAGCAAAATATAACCTCACATTACAGGGTCTAACATGTCCACTCTTAACTGTATGTCAGGGTGTATTTTATTGTAATTTCCAGCGGTCCAGACATGGGCCCGTCAGTGAGGAGGACCAACATCACACTGTCCTTCCAGGAGGGTCCTCAGGAAGAACGATATGGACACCAAACTGCTGAAGACCTTCTACCACTCTAGTATTGAGAGCCTGCTGGTTTAACTCTTTCACAGCACGGGACCTGCACTGAGGACAACAGGAAGAGGTTTCAGAGTGTAACCAAAGCAGCAGAGAAGAATGCTGGCCTTTCCCCTTGCATCACACTCCAGTGTGATAATGGTACAGCAACCTTTTCTACCAGACCTCTGCCTAAAAAGTAACAACTGAACTGAACTGGTTGTATTAGTTTCAGATGATGTGATCCTGTTGAGCACTGGAGTAATATGTATTTAAAAGGTTAACATCTGTGTGCCAAGATGTAGACAAAGGAGGAAAGAACAGTACTAATTGTGCCCAGTTCTCACTGTTATTCTGTACTTCCAGTGGAAGTAGACTCTGCTTGTAGAGTAAGGACACCTCTCACGAAGAGATATACAGGTACAGCCACTAATTGTAAAAACCTCACATTGCTGTACTTAGAGGGATACAAATAATAGTAATAGTTTGCCAGGGTTTGTGGGTGATTCACTAAGATTGCTTGCGCCAAGCTCAAAACTGCAAGACAGAGATGGAAGTATTATTGGAAGAGAAATATTGGAAAATTAAAAATCCATAGATGAAAGTATCCCGCACAGCCAAAAAAGTCGCCAGTTTATCAGGACATGCATAAGCAGTTGCTGTGTTGTGCCAACATGGTCTGACATCATGAGGTGCGTCTTCTGTGACCATGCAGTGAGGTAAACCATGACAGCGCTGAATCAGGAGTAACGTTGGTCATTTATGTCCCGGTGCAAGGGATCAAAGTTGGAGTAGGCTACATAGCTTTCAATACCAGCTGGTCTCGAGCGACTTGGTGATGGAACGGCACATAGGAAGTAGAGGTGGGAGAGCTGAGCGCTTGGTGAGCTCTCCATCCAGGTCAGGAGCGCACTGCAAGCATCAGAGTTTAAAAGTAAAAATGGAAAGACAAAATACATGTCTGATTTAGTAACTGCTGATCAAAGCGTTGAATATTCAGTGTCATTTATATAAACTCAGGTTGATTCACGATTTCCCTTTGATGTGATGATTATTGATACATTTAAGAATGATCTAAGTGTGCTGACTGCATCAAACATCTGACTGATAATTCAGTTCAATTCAATTCAACTTTATTTGTGTAGCGCCAATTCACAACAAAGTCATCTCAAGGCGCTTAACTGACAATCAGTCAACCAGTCTGATTGTCAT
>JAVQJG010139724.1:0-17488 GCA_036024015.1 Craterocephalus amniculus
TGGAGGGAAGAGGGCGCCTCATTCCTCCTCATCTCTTTCATGCCCTCCCCCTCCGGCTGAAGTGTCCTTCGGCGGCTGCGAGTGTGACTTCATTTCGAGTCACACTCAATGGTGAAGGGATAGTGTGTAGGGACCGGTTTGAGATTGGGCCCAAATCTACTGCTATCAGGAACAGAGCTAGAGGGGGGACAGGGTGCCTCTTCCTACCTCTGAAATCTGATTGGACACTCCAGGTAATTGACAGGTCTGTGGAGTTGAACAGAAACAATTTTTCCAGATACACATGTGTGTGGTTGTAGTGTTAGTAGTTGAAGTAGTAGTTTCCTAATTAGTAATCATTTTAAAATGTTGACATTTGGCTGCATATTCCTGGAAAAGATTTTGTCCCTGTGCAAGTACAACTACAAATGCTGATAACCTCATGTTAGCATGAAGCTACATAGCCGCACTAATCTAGTTATATGCTTGAACTAGATTAGTTTAAAGAGCATAACGCAAATTCTAGCTTTATTCCAGAAGTCTGCCCACTCTGGCGACAAGTGGAAGTGACGCCAATGTTGTGTATGAGCAGGAGCCGCTTCGACTTCGACTACATTGGTTTTTGTTTACCTGCACTGCACTCAGTCCGAGCCCAGAGTTAGATGCCCAATAAAGCAGAGCAAAGCTGGCATACAGAATGCTGTCATACAGAATTATTAGTCTGTGTGCTATTAGCAGGGTTAGTCTTATCCACTAAAAACATAGCATCGCAATATTACATATCCTGATTTTTGCCATACACATCGCATTTACCTTTTTAGTGAGCAGAAAGCCAGCTGAGGGTCCTGTTTTATTCCCAAAGCAGATCGGAGCGCCCTTCTGCTCCCACATTGACTCCAGTTTTACTCCTGCAGCGGTCAGACTCCAGTTTGGCTCATTTCACCAGACTAGACACAGTTTTTCTTTTATTTGTCTTGCAGGAGTGTGTGTTGGTTTTTGAGAGGCACTTGAGGCCACATGTCTATTGTTATCCATTTATAATGGTCAGTGTTGTCTCCATGATGCTCTAATAGCTGCAAGGTAAACGATACAATACTGGCAGCGGCAGGTTAACGAGCACGTGCAGCGCATCATCCCACATGCAGCCCTGAAAGCCTGAATCCCTCTCACTGAGAAGCAGAAACAGGACTATAGAGGCAGCTGAGGTGGATAACGATCGGCTCATCTCAGACATCATGCAATTGTAAGAGGATGTTAAGAAAGAAAGTAATAATAGCATTTAGCATTTCAACTTGTGTAATGCACCTTTAAAGGTATGGCGGGGAAAACGTGTCATATTTAGTTTTCAGTCAGTGACAGGAGTTAGTCAATATTTTCCCATTAGAGCCGAACATAAACTATAAACATGCCACAACTTGAAATCTACAAATTTATTGTCTGGAATCAGTCACATTTTTTTAAAGGAAGACAAAGGAATGTTGATACAAGGAAATTTTAGAAGACAGACACAGTTCAAGCAGAGACAGGCACCAACAAAAGTGTCAGCAACAACGGTAGCAACGGTAGCTCAAGTGGACCTCTTTCAATGGACCTTAAAAAAAAAAAAACCTGTTCCAGATTATAGATGTAAACATGTTTTATTTATCATGTTTCTCTAATGTTTTTGCAGCTATCACAGCAGTGTATGTGAGTGTCTTTTAGAGAAAGACATACAATCATTTCCTTTCTTACTATATGGCTCCCCTGATAAAGTTGCTGCCTGTTTAAAAGTCCAACTTCTCCAAACAAAGCAAAACTGACCTACAGTTTGGTTCACATGTTTCCATTCAAAGTAACTGAGCTGTTATTCTTTGAATGGCAGCGCGTCAACATTGACGCCAAAATAAATGGTGTGCTAATATTGTTTCAACTGGTCATGCACCTCCCAAATCATTTAACAAGTCGCATTGATGAATGAGTGACATGTCTAAAATAAAATGTAGAACTGCTGGAAAGCGTGTGTAAGAGTATTTGTCTCCATAGGCATCTGAATGGCCTGCAACCAAAAAGTTACAACAAATGCAAATGCTGTAATAACATCATATACTTCCATGAAGTAAAACAGATCAGCTGAAACTGCTGTGTACACATTGTACAGTTTCCGTGGTGTACCAGGCTAACTACTTTTTTTTTAGAGATGCTCTATATTACTAGACATATCAGGATACTTATCTGTATTGAATTCAGGCATTCAGGTCGGTTAAGTCGTGGATGAGCGAGTTTGGTGGGAGTAAACTTGACTGACCTGCACCGAGTCCTGACCTCAGCCTGACAGAACACCTTCGGGATGAATTAGAGCAGAGACTGTGAGCCAGGCCTTTTCGTCCAACACTGGTGCATGACCTCACAAATACGCCTCTGGAATATTTGTTGTGGAAAGAAAAGAGTGGAAGCAGTTATAGCTGCACAGGGCAGGCTCCATATTAAACCCTTTCAGAATGGGATCGTTTGAGTTCGTAAAGGCACACGTGCCAATAGTTTTGGCAATATTGTATACTTATTTTCAAAGCTGTATTAGGTCCAGGCCACGTAATACAACAAACAATTGTGGTATCTTAATATTTTGCTCATATAATAACCAGTGCAAAAAGGAAAAATAGCAAATTCAGGGTATATCATTGGTGAATTTTAGTGTAGAACATGTAGTCAATTAAATAGAAATGCATGTTTATCTTGGCCATCTTCCCTTTTATTTACAGCATTTTTTGAGTAACAGGGTCCAAAGCTGTAAAAATGATGGAAAATTTCAATGACAGTACAAGTATGTTTGGTTTAGGGGCCTTACATACAATGCCTACACTGATGTAACCTCTTCTATTGTTGCTGCTTATTATTTTGTTCAACATAAACATGAAATGACATCATAGCAAGAGATGCACTGAAATACCTCTTAGAATTCCTTTTGTAAGTGGGACTTAATTTATAACTCAGACAGCACAGAACATTTTAGAAAGACAAAGGTATACTGAGTCTTAACGAAAATCCTCATTATCCAATAAATGTGAGATGGGCAGTTAATGTTTCTACCGTCAGCTTCTCTGGATCCCAAACGGCATCTCCTCACTATCCTCTTCCTCCTCCCATGATAAAAAAGATCATTATGCAGCAACAGGGTTTACTATACGGTGGCTGAAGGCTGAGATATATACAGGACACAATCTAAATGTGAAAATATATGAGAGAATATATACAGTATGTTGTAAAAGTTCCAACTTTCACATTGACTCAGAAGTAGGTTTCTTCCATGATGATTCTCTCTGTTTGGCAGCAGCAGTGATCCGTATTATTCAAAATACCTCTTTCCATTCCCCATATGTTTGAATGAAAACCTCTCCATCCAAAGGGTGAAATAACAAGCTTTTTGTCAGCCGTTGCCATGGTGATTCTTGGTGTCAGTGCTCCACTGATGATGACTTTTTGTTGTGGCTCCCAGCTCTGAGTAAAGATACTCAGAGTTGACTGAACTAACTCAAAGCTGATCTGGAACTAGAAACTCTGAGTTTTTCAGTTTGGATTAACCCAAAGTTTCATTTTAGACCCAAAGTTAGGTAAACGTCCCTTCTGGAACAGGCCCCACCATATACAGTACAAAAACAGAATAATCCAAACCCACTAGCTCCTGACGATTTAATGCTGATAAGATCCCCACAGTTTAGAAGTTTAAATGTAACGATTTTGAGAAGCTTAAAGGAGAACTTAGCTTTTTTTAAAACTTGGGACCTGTTTTCATCTTCCGTTTCATACATGTGATCAAGTGATAGCTCCAGTATTTAGCCTGGTAGGCAGCTAGCAGCACAGCTAATGATAAGTATTGGGCAACTAGCTCTGTGTCTGTGTTCCCCCTAAAAACTAGCTTTTTTTCCACACTGAAGTGCTCTAATAGTCTCAACGAGTGTCCGACAACGTACTAGAGAGGAGAAATGAATGAAAGTATTTGAAATTACCTGCCGATCGCCTTGTTTTGGTGTCTGTGTCCTGTTTGTGTCCAAATTCCACGGGATTATCCCATAATTGTGCAATAACTGACACCAAACATAGCGATCGGCAGGTAATACAGATACTTTTAAGGCACAAAAGTAAAACTAATTATAAGATAAGGATTGCACATACAAGCTATTTTGTTCAATGTTCTAATTCCGTGTATCAAAATGTTAAGAGAAGAGATTGTTCTGTTTTAACCTCATTTTTGATACAAGCATTTCCCCACACTCTGCATTTTGATTTATTTTCTCTCACCACATTTTAAGGATTGGAGCTCGTGGATCTTTCAGTGACATATATGGGCACAAATCCAGTATTTACCACTCTAAAAGCTGTTTTTTTCCAACTGTGGCCCTCTGCATCTGTCCCTCAGTAAGCACAGTCTAGGTGATTTACATTTCAACCTTCCCTCTATGTATTTTAAAACATTATTCCATACTGGAGAAACTTATATAACTGAAGATTGATCTTTGTTTTGCTCATGACACTTAAAAAAACACTTCTAAATCTGTCAAATTTGGTCAAAGAGGCACCCCTTAGAGCTAGAGTTTGTAATGTTTGAGAAGTTTGAAATATGCACTTTCTGTAAGTTCCACCCCCTCCCGCTAATGTCTGTTCAAAGTCACGCCGCCTGCCCCCCAATCGGACCAAATGCCAGGGATAAGTCAGAGTTTTTGCAAGTCTGCAGCTCTCACAGAGGTCTGACTTTTTCCACAGAATGTGTTGACTATCAGGATAAAATGACCATTTCAACCAGTAAGGTTTAACAACGACTTGCATACTCTCTGTACTCTGAGCTCTGCCCACACTAGGGATCTTCAATCCTGGTCCGCGAGGGCCGGAGTCCTGCAGGTTTTTGTAGTGTCCCTGCTGGACCACACATGACTCAGACTTGAACAAGCTCTGCACAAGTCTCCTAATTACCAGCTGATTTGAGTCAGGTGTGTTGCAGCAATGACACTATGAAAACCTGCAGGAACATCGTCCCTGAAGCACCGGGACCGGAGATCCCTGCCCCACACAGAATCCAGTCCAAAAGGGTCTTGGCTTGTCTCTTGCTTTGTCCCTTCCACCTTTTCTTTTTCTCCATCTCTTTCATTTCGTTGATGAATCAATCAGTGTACATTATAAACAGGCAGTGAGTTGATATTCAGTTACCGGCATGTGATGCAGTGCATGAAGCCAAAGTCTCAGCCTCAGGGAGGTGCCAGGTAATGATGGATCACAGAATGTACTAAATAAATGTCATCATCATTTCATACCAAGTCAGAATCACATCTTTTTAAGGTCAGGAAGTAACAAAGCGCTACGTTGAAGTTAGAAGAAACTGATGCAGCTGCTCATTCTTTATTTTTTGGTACAAGTAGCAGATATACAAAATATTAATACTTCTTTGTCATTTTTAACAAATTGACATAAACAGAGAAAAATAAGAGAATACTTGTGTGTGCGCTCGACAAAAGAGCAGTCATTAGAGTATTTTTTCTCCCATTTTTTCTTGCCTCATTACAGCTGTGAACTTATTATATTTTCTTTGGCTTTTCACAGTCTCTCCATCTGTCGCATTCTGAGAATCAAATATACACTTGAAACAGCCAAGGATGCTCCTTCGTTCTCTAACCTTAGAACCCCGTTTTTTCTTTAAAAAAAAAAAGGAAAAATGTTTATTTTCTAAGCAGGAAAGGGGAAAGACTCCTTCTGTTCTTGTGTCCTTCAATCAATCTAAACAACGGCGTGACACGCTATCCGATGTTTGGCATTGCAGCAACAGGGTTGTCTCTTTTCCCCCTCCCTCACCCTCAACAGCTTGTACCGGTGATCTGAAAATAATGTGCTCCAGACAGATGCTAAGGCAATATGCTGTACTGCTTCTCCCTGCTTATGCTGCTCTGGGCTCCTGTAGGCAAGGATGAGGCAAGAAATCAGGGGAGTGTGGGATGGTTGAGGAGGGATTGGAAGAGGGGTGAGCAGTCATGCTTTTCAAACTAGTAAGTGCTACCTTCTTTGGCAGTGACACATGCTGGGACTCTTCCTCTCCTCCTCGCCGCGGTGTCCTCATTACCGCTAATACAGAGCTGGTGGCAGGGGACTGTGGTGCTGCCTGAGGATCTCAAGGGAGTAATGATGGAGGCCAATGGGCAGGAGCCCCAGGAGGGAGGTTTGTTGGTGGTGATTCCCTGCTACTTATGTAGAGGCCGTGGAGGTCAATTTCACCCACTCAGACTCTCACACGCGGAGACAGCTGCAGCTCGCTCATTCTCCGTTTGCCCTTGGGAGAAAAATGGGGAAGAGAGAAGCAAACAGCGGGGAGTGTTTGCCCAGGCGCACACCACACCCCATCCATCTCTCCCCACTCACCGAGGAGACACAATAATTTCTCCCTCTGCTCTCTCTGCGTCAGCCCCCGTCCCCCTCGGGTGTATTGGTCCAGTCTCGGTCCAGCACCGATATAATCCTTTAACGCTTTTAAATGATCCAGAGGTTGAGTGCTTCTCCTGGATGCCAGTGAGACCTGCTGGGCTCGCACCTGCTGGAGCGGGTAAAGATAAATGCCAGCGGCCAGTCGGGCATCTGGCCCCGCATTAATATTTAACAGGTCAGCTCTCATCTCCTCCACGCTGAAAGTGTGAGGGTGCCAAACCCCAAAGACATATCGCAGCTTAATATGGATTTGTGCAAACCACTGAAATGGAGCCGAGGTGATAGCACAGGGAGATTCAGAAAGCATGTTAAGTGAGTTGCTGCCCACACGATCGCAAAGGGGTGAACTTTTTGTCAGGGGGATAGGAGAGTAAACCATCTGTGTGCTCTTTGGGGTAATTATTCAAGCATTATGCGGTTTTAAGCTGACACGGCCTATGATTCCATTCCAATGGCATGCGTCGTCTGTGTACAGCTTTCTGAAAGATTTCATCTGATTAGTTTTGTGATTAGTTAAGTGAAGCAAGTTTACGTAGTCAGAGCACCCCGGCCACGCCTTATTATTTCTCAGCTTTAAAGGCCAAATCATGGGTGTTTCCTTTGAGTTGAGGTTAAGTGCATAACAGCCCCGTCTCTTAAGAATTACAAAACATTTCCTAAACGAGTGTCGACGGAGTCTTGTTAAGAAACCAATCTGACAGTTTCGACTTCACTCGGGTCAGCTTGTCTCTTTGAATAACCTCTTAGCTTGATGTAGGCAATTGTATAATATGTTTGACCTTTCTAACAGGGTTAAATAGTTCACATAGTTTCCTCTGAAAGTTCCTGAGAAATAGCTGTAACAAGGATCAGGTGCTGTTGACCTGTAAACTCAACCCTTGTTAAGTTATGAATGTAGCTGAACCACCGGAAATCACCTGTTCGTTCTGGTTTGCGCTAATGCATTTGAAATGTGCCGAATTCATGACATATCGTGAAACAGAAACAGTCAACCTAAAGTGATATTTTAACATCTGTCAGGCTTGATTTCATTTTCATATTTTTGCCCTTTATGACTGATTTTATATGTCGTAGAGTAGATAATCTTCCCATCTGTGCAGTTGTAAAGAACAGCCAAGGCTTTCAGGTCAAATTTCCATTTCTGCAAAGTAAATTCATTGTTATGTTTAATGCATTTAATGATCAGCATAATTATGCATATACCAACCACAAAATGGAAATAAAGCTCAATTTGCTCAGGTTAAATTGGATGAGAAGCTTTTTTCTTTTCCATGCTAGCAGGCACAGTTTTTGAGGATGACATCTGGAAACTAAAAGCAACCTGCATGTCACAGTTCACAAGCCAACAATGCACATAATGAATACGGTATCTCATGTGATATTAATGTAATCTAGGAATAAAACAACCTTTTCAGAGCTTTGAAAACAACTTTTTTGAAACACACTTTTTATTATGCCTTTGCATTTTTAAGGGTGAATACAATTAAATTGTATTCATTAATTGTATGCTTTTTTTATTTCACTTATGTATTTAGCACATAAAGTAACAACTTAAAGCACAAGATTAATTTTATTTTGACTTCATAGTTTTTAACCTGCAGGATGAAAAAAAACCCGTATAAATATGTTTAAAAAACGAAACATTGGAAGCATCTTTATTTTCACAATCATACAAAGTAACAACAATTTACATACTTTTCGATACAGTAACGATACTGAAGAAATATTTTATTATTGCAGTTAATTTGTTTTTGTAAGAGAAAAATCTTTTCCATATAAAAAAAAGTTTTCACTTATACAGAAATCTCAAAGCTCCCCCCTCTGACTGTCCCATCCCAGCATTCCACCAGCATCTTCTCATCTGCTGCCTCTGTGGGTGATTAAAACTCTTTCCAGTTAACATGTTATGAAGGGGATCTAAAAGTCGTAAAATTGTTTGATGTGATGACTGTGCAAAGTTAAGCAGTTTTGTATTCAGTTAAATGAAGAGAAAGCTGAAATAGTATTTTTTGGAGCCAAGAAAGAAAGATTAAAAGTCAGCACCGCCTCAAACCAGCCATGAAGCCAGAAATCTGGGAGAGGTCATGGACTCAGACCTGAGATTCAACATCACATTAATACAGTTAAGAAGTCAGCCTGTTGTCACTTAGAGAACATCTGCAGGATTTAAGGACTGATGTCTCAGCAGGATTCATGCATTTATCTTTAGTAGACTAGACTACTGTTCCCAACTCTTGTAACGCTGGCTTCCTGTTTGTCAAAGAATCGACTTGAAAAACCTGCTGTTGGTTTACAAAACTCTGAATGGTTCAGAGCCAGAATACATTCAGGAACTTCTGGTTCGTTATGAACCAACCAGATCCATCAGGTCATCGGGTCATGTCTACTTTCTGTTTCCAGAGTCAGAAATAAACACAGAGAGGCAACGTTCAGTTTTTATTCTCCACACATGTGGAGCAAACTCCCAGAAACCTGCAGGTCTGCTGAACTCCATATTGCTATATATAAAGGTTAAAAACTTTTCTGCTTCAAAAATAAACATATCGATATTTATCAAGATCAATGTGCAGCAGAGATTTAAAGATCATTCCCAGTTAAAGAGGCTCTATGCAAGGCTCTATACAACATTATCACAGTCATAGATCAGCTTAGAAGTAATTATTTTGCTTGCCTGACCTGTTCTGATGAAAAAGCGGACATTTCCTCCTTTACCGGGTCTCCCTATACCAGAAACGGCGCTTGCAGTTTAGCCCATTGACTCTCACGCTTGTTTTGGTTTTGGAAGTCTCGCGATATACGAGACTACCACTATAAGGCCGGTTGTAAATCCATTTGGACAAATATGCATGTTTACTCTGGGATTCGGTTTTTGTTTTTATACTACTTTGATAATTATTTTTACTAAATGCCGTTGAAGCCATGCTAACTAGCCGTAGCCTGTTCAAGACAACCGTAAGTTGGCTTCTTCTTCGCCTGTCGCCTATTTTCTCGCTCTGGAGCTCCCCCTAAAGCTTTGAGGTGCGCACTGCATGGAAAACATACCCAGAGTTGCATTGATCCTCTTTAACAACCGCTTATAAAACAAATATCACTGGATGTTTGCTTTCAAAAAGTTTATTTTATAGTTAACATTAGATGACCACCTCAGATAGAATAATTAGTTAATTATTTCCCCAATGTTTATTTTTAAGGTCTCATTTCTATGTGACACCCTGTCCCCCCCCAAGAAACTTTTCTTAGATCTGCCCCTGCTGTGAGCAGATGAAAACAAAAGCATTTGACCCATTAGAAATGTCTCTAACAAGCTGAAATATTCTCTGTCCCATTTCTAAGGGATGACAGAAACTCATCAAACACCTGAGAAGAATTCTCCACAGATCTGACACAGTTACTCCTTAAAGCTCCTTCTTTCAGTAACCTCACGTACCAGCTGTTATTTTCAGACTGACGGATGAGTGACAACATCTCTGACTCACTCAAAAACAAAAAAACAGGAAATCCCAGCCACACTCCAGTATATCTTTGATCACTAGAGATCTAATCAGAGCTCTGATAGACGTGCGTTTTTGCTGTCTTATACAACTCCAGACATCAAGGAAAGAATCCATAGTTGCTGTGACTTAAAGAAGCTAACAAATTTAGCTTTCCAGCCTGGAAGTAGTTTATACAGTTGGAAAAAAAAAAAAAACAAGGGTTCGGGTGATGCAGCTGTAACAACAAACACAACTGTGTGGGGTGTCATTTCAGATGGGAGGATCATGTACCCGCAGGTTTTAGGGAGCTCAAGTTGTAGAATCCAGAATCATGTAAGATGAACAGCAGACAGCAGTTTACTATGTGCAGCTGCTTCTACTTTAAATCTCTATCTGCATGGCCTTATGGGTACCAGTGTATGAGAACCAGAGGCCTTTAGTGATGAAGCAGTAAGATACAAACTAAAGGACATGGGAACTGCTCCCTGTTAAGTCTAGTTTTTAAAGTTAAAGTTTGTCTTTCATGGCCCTCTTGATTTAAATTCCCCATCCGTTGCATCGCTCTGGAATACAGTTCTGTACACTTACAAGTCACTTTATCAGGTATACAGTAATTTTTTTTTTTTTTTTTTGCAAACGAGATGTTCCATCTCAAGGGGTTTTCCATAAATAAAATTACTGTACTGTAACCAGAGAAGTCTGTCCATGAATCATGACAGAATCATAACAATCGCCATTAGTAACCCCAGCAGGCTCAGAGCAAAGATAGAAGGCGACGATTTGGAGATTTTAGCCAAAAATACTTTCACCAAACTACCACAACAGCTTCAATTTCTAATGAAATTCATACCAAAGCCGGAGCTTCGTGTGGAAAGGTGCAATGGAGTTCAGACCATTAATGTGGAAAGTTCCTGCCGCTCTGAATGGCTAGCCGCTAATGCTAACCTGCTGCTCCTGTCCTCTCATTGACTCAGAGTCTTACATAATTGAATTCCTTCATATAGCAGAGTAGCAGCTTTGCTCTCTGCTACTTTTCCCTCAAAAGTTTGTGATATCTGAACAAAATAAGGAGGTAAAAATGGCATCTGAGGAGGCCAGAAAGAGAAAGACTGTTTAATATTGCAACCTTGTTGTGTTGCCTGTGGGAAGTTACAGCTTTAGCCTCCTAGTGGCCAAAAGTTACACAGCATCCCTTTAAACTGTTGCTGCATTTGAAAACGTTTAGATATCCTGTCAGACAGGAGTTTCCAGAATATGTGATTCCCTTCCAGCAGCCTGCTGGGAAATCACTCCTGGGTTCTCAAGCGGTGAGAGAAAAACTCATAGGAGCCGTTTTAATAATAATCTCTTCTTATGTTTTAGTAAACTCTTTGTCTCAGCATGATGCCTTCATCTTTGTCTCAGTGTGATGTCTTCGTTTATGGAAAACAGCACATACAAAGAAAACTGTGTCATTTATTTTTGTGACATTCAGATCTAGCCTGATCTGAACTAATATGAGAAAAAGAAAACGGCTCACAGGTTTAGATGTTTGATTAGATGAACATTTTCATTCTCACAGATCTGCAGTCAAACACAGGCTTAAGCTGGATGATGGTACTCCGTGAAACCCTGAGAAACAAAAAGGACGAGATCAGATCTCCGCAACAAGAAGACAACAGATTAAATCAAGTCCGTGCATCCAAACACACCGCTCACTTAGAGTCTGAAACTTTGCTACCAGAAGCTCCAAAATAATGCAAAACCTTTTTCATCCTTTCTCTTACATCCATTTCAAAGAAGCATCAGTAGTTTGAGACAAGTGAGGCATCTGTGATAACTGATTTACATGATTTGTGGGACGCTTACAGATGTTATCAGCTTGGACTGCAGCACAGTGATGACAGCAGATGAAACGAGGTAAGGAGGAGAGAAGAGAATAACTGCGTCTGAATTCCCTGAGAGTAGATCACAGCGCTGCTTATGTTCTCCGTCTACCCTCCCGACAGCACAGACAGCTGCCAGCTCTCCCATGACGCCCTCATAATGACTTCAAAAGTATCCTGCAACTCATCACACACCATAGTGATCACACACCCCCAGCAACGTAACCATGCAGAGACTTTCAGGCAACTCTTCTCAAAGGGCTTTAAACTCATTGCACACAGATCCCTTGCACCTCTTTGTAGACGTTACCATGCAGTGGAAGAAAAAGAGAAAAGGAGTCAAAATGATAAAAGCAACCAAAGTAAACATTGCATGGGGCACCAAATGTTTCACCACAGCAGATTTAGTTTCAGGCTGCTGGGTTGCACAGATGTTCACCATGAGCAGGTTTTCCTGGATGCTGGCCTCCGATTGGTTGTCCATGGCTCTCGGCAGAACTTCAAGGATGCATCTTTCATCCTCACTTACTGTCTGAGTGGAGAGGATGGTCAGCAGAGTGAGAATATTTACATATTAGGTCATTATGGTTTTATAAATGTGATGGTATCCAAAGTTTTTAGAATGACAAAGCTTCAGAAGTAGTTTTGTTTTCCTCAGACCTGATCTCCCCAGCAGCTAAAGCCTCATGTCCATCTTTTACCCAGTAAGAGCAGCTGATACTGATACAGAAAAAAAATCTCACAAACAAAATACCTTATCTACTGTCTGTTAGGGAGGAGGTGAAAATGGCAGTGAAGGAGAAAATAAGATGGCTGGAAAGAAGAAGGAGAAGGAAATCAGTTCAACAACATGCAAGTTTCATAACCCTTTCCTCTCCTAAAGCTCCCACTCCTTTCCACTTCCTCTTATAGTGTTTGCTAACTTATTTAGCTGGCAAACGTGATGAGAGGAAGTTAGCTGGCATTAGCAAAGTAGATGCTAGCTACTTGCAGCCAAGATGAAGCTTGCCTGTAGATTACTGTCCCTATCGTGTTCATCAACCTCACATCCAAGTCGGTTTATGGCCTGATATTTTATGGTAAAGCTTGAAGACATTCATATCTGAATTTTATTCCCTAAAGGACTTCTGAAATGGAACTGAGAGTTACAACATATCCTCTTCTCTTCTAAGCATCAGCTGCATCGTCGTATCCAGTATGTTGCCTCCAACTTAACTTGATTCCTCAGAATGAAAACACCATTTTTTAAAAGGAGACTAACATTTATTGAGTTTCCTGGACCAGGAGTTGGCACTCCCAGGCTCTGCCTCACCTGCGTTACACCCATAGACTGTAAAAAGGTTACACCCAAACCCCTCCACCACATCCAGGAGCTCACAGATCCAAACAGAGCTCAGCATGGAGCCACTGCTCCACCTGATAGAACGAATGCAACCGATGGATGGATGGACGGACGGACGGACGGACGGACGGACGCATGCATGGATGGATGGATGGATGGACGGACGGATGGATGGATGGATGGATGGATGGATGGATGGATGGATGGATGGATGGATGGATGGATGGATGGATGGATGGATGGATGGATGGACGGACGGACGGATGGACGGATGGATGGGAAAGTTAAACAAATGTATGTGTCTAAGCTGTTGTTCTCTAGATATAGGTCCACAGTCTAAGGTTTCCAATAGGAGCTGAGGAAAAAGAGCAGAGCATGATTTTAAAAGAGAGTCAAGCCTCAATTACATTGGTCTTCAGGTCATCGACAAGTCTGGACACCTTTCCCTTTGTTAAGTAATGGCGGCTGAGATAGTATTGCTGCTAGCGGCAGCCGAACCAGCCTGTGGAAGTGACTTTTGGACCTTTGGATCCTTCTTTGGACTCATCGTTGAATTATACATTCTATAAGTTTAAGGCTACAAGGTAATAAATATATGGCTAAGAAAGATTAACGTGGGCAAGTATTAGCTGATGAAAATGAAAGAAGCACACCACCAAAAAAGATGTCTACTCCATTACTGTGTCCCCCGAGCAGAGCATGATTAACATTATATGCATATCCATACAAGCCACTGAGTCCTTGCAGCTCTTTAAGAATGAACTTGCAAATTTTCATGGTGTGAATCACCATGAAAGCAATATATACCATAGGGAGGGTGTCCTATTGAAGTGGTAGAACTCTCATTTTACAATACCTATACATATTAGTAAGTAGAATATATCAGTGTTATGATTAGCTTTATTTATGAATCAAATGTGCTCATGGATGTGTGTATAAACTGTACATGTGCTGGTAAAATGAGACTCAGTGAATGCCGGTTAGTCTGGGAGCAGAGCTTCATGTTTAGGAGTGGAAAAACCCCTTAAATGTGTGCAGTTGACCCTAGAAGGACAATGGCTTGCTATGCCACTTCACTGATTTACAACATATAATCAAACAGGTGAAAATCTAAGCTTGTGGCTTCACCTTCTACCATCCAGTCAAATCTTACAGGTTCTAACCCCAAGAATACAGTCAAAGTAAAAAATCCGAGAATTTTTCCTCTCTGACAAGAGGGCAGAGAGGAATGCTAAATGATTTCCGTATTGAAAAGGGGTTTCTCCCTCGCTCCCTGCTCCAGCCTGCTTTAGGAATATGTGGATTTGCTCATTGGGACTGCATAATGATGTATGGTGGTTAGCACTGTCGCCTCACAGTGAAATGGTTTCTGCTTGAACGTTGGCAGGGGCTTTTCAGTGTGGAGTTTACTATTCCTACCATGCATGAAGAGGTTCCCTCCAGCTTCCCTTGCAAGTCTGATAACATGCATGTTAGGTTAATTGGTGTCTCAAAATTCTCCCTTGGCATGAATGTTTGTCTCTCTGTGTTGGCCTTGCAGTAGGTTGTCTAATAGCCACTGACATAGCCACCCCCTCCCTGCACAGGAATAAGTGGCTGAAAACAGTGGATCAGCTCCACTAGTGGTTGATCCACGAATGGTAATAATGGTGACAGATTGAAAGGTGAAGCAGTTGATAGAGCTGATATGGTGAGGAAGGTACCTTTAAATTGAGATTCACAAGTTTACAGTCCCTGTGAGAAAACACCTTGCCTGGTCTCGTCTTTCAAATGTCTCATATTCAGACGATTCAGAAGAATCTGAGACATTTGTGAGACGAGACCAGGCACGAATCCGAGACATTATGAGATCTCATCTGTTTATCCCACTTCTCAAGTATTGCTCAAGTAGTTATCTCAACTCAAACTTGTTTGTCTCAGTGATGTCTTTTCTCTTTTCTTGCCCACCTCTTGATCCAAAGCTAACCTTAGGAGAAGTAATTGAGCAACAAATGATCACAGAATGCTACGAATATGAGAAGCTTAAACTGATCTCACGAGACGAGAATGAACAACAGATGAGAAATGTTTCCTATTGGGGGTAGATCCTTGTGTTAGACAGCCAAATTATTGACAGGTATTTTACACACATGAATACACAGCGAATATTGCTTTTCACTCAAAACCCTTTAGTCCTGTCTTTACATCAGATAAGCAGCATAACAACTCAAATTACCTTCAGCTGTCTAAAATGGACTTGTGCAACTCTTTCAATGTTTTTTAGTCAAACAGCATCTCAAGCACAATACAATGACTGGAAATAAAACTGGCAAAATGTACTCATTTTCATTCCAAACACCTAACACACATCACCAAGCCACTATTTTTATCGTCTTTATGTAACTCTGACTTTTTGGATTAAAAATCTATCTATTGGTTTTAAAGGTCAATTCAGACTACTGTACATCTTTTCTAAACAAAAATCCTATTGTTTTCTCTTTATGCAAGCTGTGTTGCATCCTCCTCTTTTATACATAGAATTTTCAAACCTTGACATTTTTAAAGATGTTCCTTCCATTTTGGGACTGATCATTAATCCATGAATGAATCAGGGGATATGCACCAATCTGTGAATGTGGATGGGATGATTTTATTTGATCATGTTGCTTGGACACTGTGATGGACAGGCAAACTGTCCAGGGTGGACCCCGCATCTCGCCTGATAATAGCTGGGATAGGCTTCAGTCAACCTGTGACCCAATTGGATTAAGCGGTATAGAAAATGAATGAATGTATGAATTAATTTTGCTTGGACAGAATCTAATATTACAAAATAAATAAATAAACAAACCTTGTGCAGCACTGAATTAAAATTACTTGAGATGGTGGTCAGACTTTATATCTTGTCATGAATTCACACAAAGTTGGCAAAAATTTGTGAAACTGAATATGAGATTCACACATTCTGGTTCATTTGATTGGCTAAGTTAAACCAAAGCTCCATCATGGCACCAATTATTCTTTTTTCCCAAAAGATTTGCATGGAGCCCTCTTAAATGTTTTAGTGGAAAAAATAAATTATTGGAAACAACATATTCTAAATTCTGTGCAAAGATGATTGAAGTTTAGACTAACTGTAGTCCATGGTTGATAACTCCAAAGTATAAATAACCCACCAGGGTTTTCCAGGTCAAGAGTTCGACTTAGAAATGCTCATCTTCATGTTCCAGATTTGTTACTGCTGTAATGTTTCCTAGAAATGCAAGCAATCTGATTTGTTGTCTTGTGTAGGTGTCTCAAAGGACACATTTTTTGCCTGCTCATGTCATTTCCAACCCCCCAGAAATGATCATGAGTTGTCAGCATGTTTTCTCTGGGTACTCTGGCATCGTCTCACAGTTCAATAAAACATTATTGTGTATAAATTCTCCCGAGAAGTAAATTGTTGATTGTCTTTCTGTGTTGGCCTTGTTATGGACTGGTGACCTGTCCGTTGTTGATGCCTCCCTCCTGATAGCAGCTCAGGCAAGCTCCAGCCTATCCCATGATCCTGCATTGGAATAAAATGGAATGGTCAATGGATGGATGGAAGCCACCACCTCAACTCGATACGACCTAAACTACACTTTGAATGTTGTCAGAAGCCCATAGAAAATTCTGTGAAGTTTCATTTTATTTAGTGACAAACCCAAACAAAAAGCCCACCCACGTGGGTTCATTCACCTATTTGAAAAAAAAACAAAAAAAACATATAGGCATCAGGACTACAGTGTGCACAATTTACTGCCATCTAGTAGGAAATATGGGAATAGCAATGAGCTAAAATGCCAAGCACAATTTTCATCTGAGAGTGGATCCAGGGGTCTCAGGTGCAGTGATGACTTCCCTACAAGTAACTAGTGCAACATTATGTACATGTGTATTGCCTCGTATGTACCTTTTAAGGTGCTTTTTATCTCAAATACTGCTCCAACACCTAAACAAAGCCAGAGGGATTTTTCTTCACATGCAGTTTGTCCACTTAAGGCCTTTTCACATGGCGTGCTCGGGCCCGTGCCGTGCCCGGGATCGATTACTCCTGAGTTGTGTTCACATGCCAGTGCTTTATCCAGGCTCGGGCACGCTTGGTAATGTCGGCGCCAGAACACTAGGTGGCAGTGTTGAAACTTGGCTGATAGCTAACAACCGAGAAAGCAGCAAAGCCATACGTCTTCAGCACAGTATATCAATAACAAAGCGAACTCGTTTTGTTACTTAGTATTTTCTTCTCCACCATGGATGCAAGCCAGGCAGTCATATTTTACGTTTTGGCCGTTTTAAATCACTCCACAGTGATCGCTTTGCGCTCGCGTTTCGCCACGTTTGTTTACAGTGACGCTAATGGTGGTGCTAATGCTAAACCTGCCGGT
>JAVQJG010139744.1:0-23768 GCA_036024015.1 Craterocephalus amniculus
TATAATTATGTTTACCTGCCCATAATATGTTATGATTTTGTCCATATTCAGTTATGCAGCAGCTGTATCAGCCCAAACCGTGAATAAGTTATGTTGCGGTCAAATGACCGTTGGCGGCGCTCCTCGGGATGTTTAGAACACGGCGCTCCTAGTGTTAAAAGGGAAACAAAGAGACTTTCCAATTCCATAAGATTTATTGCCAAGAAGCATTGTTACAACAAGAAAAATACACCAAAAGCTAGTTTCCTTACATTTTGAGCAAACTGTAACCATTTGCCACAATTATTATGTGTATCCACATATCCAGAGGTTATACAGTCGTCCAATAGTAGGAAGCACATTTAAAAAAATTTGTTAGAATATATGAAAAGTGAAGGTGTGCCACATTTCCTTTTAAATAAATTAAAAGTAAACATTTCTAAACTATGCAATGTTCATTCTGCATACGCTTACATTTGCCCCCAGAAGATTATTTTCTTTCAAAATCCAATTCTTACTCTTATTTTATTTAAAAAGGAAAGCCTAAGTCTTTTTTTCTACTTGTCTTCAGGCAAAATATCCAGAAATACAAAAAATCACATGTTGAATTTTATTGAGACATGTTTTAGGGAGACAGGAGTTAAGACAGTCCTCCGAAATGATCAGGGTATGAACAATGAACCCAGTTGCATGGGCAGAATCTAACATAAAAAGCACATCAGGCTTTTTCCAGCAGCTATTTATCGTACTTAATCACAAGTTTGCCTCCCTCTCGTTTTAAGAGTTCATATTTGGTTGGGAAAGCAAACTCTTAACGCACGCTGGTGCAGATGGAGCACTCGGCGTGCTCTGCCCTGCTCCGCCTGGCTTCAGCTGCAGCAGCCGCTCAGCACCACCCACACACTCCCATCCAGGCCAAGAGAGAGCTCCCTTCCAATTCCTCTCATGCATTACTTGTCGAGCCGGTGTGGACCTGCTTCTCTCCTGCTAGTGAATTGTTAGAGCATACCACTCAGTTCACCTCACCTGACAGAGCTTCATCATTATTGTATCCAAAGGAGAGTTTCCTTTTCTTTCCCTCTCTTTCTTCCTCCCAGCACCCTGACCGATGTGGCTTCATGGAATATGGTTAGCACTGCCTTCCCATGACAGCTTCACTGCTTTGGTAGCTGCAGACAGCTGCTTTACAGAATATTGTTTGTCAAAGCAACAGTTTTTGGAGACGCTTATCAGGGGTGTAAATCTCAATGAAGATATCAATAAGATGTATCAGTTCAATTTTTGCTGATATCACAAAATCTGTTACTGTATGTTCTTGGTTCAATTCAGGATCCAACAATCAATAGAAGATAAAATTTCATTTTGATTTAATAGAACACTTCGACTTATATCATGAAAACGACTAAAACATTGAATTATAATTTTATGCCTGAGTTTAATAGGGCTAGTACATAATGGTGTATTAACAAAAGTGGATTGGGCCACATTCTATATTTTGAGCTTTAAAGTTTTTCTATAAAAGAATATTGAAGAAATAAATGACTATTTGTAATCTTTAAAGCAACACCACTGAACTTTGGCAGATTTTCATGCTGCCCCTGGTCAACGGCTTCATCTGCACCCAATAGAAGTCAGCCTTCCTTCTTTCTCTCTCTCTTCCTCCAGCCATGTCCTTTTGGGTTTCTTTGCTGAATCAGCATGGTATGTTGATACGTGTTGAAGATATTACATGCAGAAAATGACCAGTGTTGATTTTTGGGAAGAACTTGTAAAGATTTTTGAAGTCACATTTATAAGTGTCCTCCACATCCAAGCGGGGGGATAATTTATTTTAGATTATGTGGGCTCGGGTTGCCCTTCCAGTATAATAGATAGATTAAAAAGCAATAGGATTATGCAGGCTGTTTAGGTTGAGGAGCTCTAGCCTCTGACTACATGACAGCTGCCCTGCAAACACCTTTCCTCATGAGTGTTTAGCTGCAACAAACCCAGTCATCTTCCATTGCTCCTGAAATGCAACATGTTTGTGATGGTTTAGTAAGTTTTCATTTTGCTGGTCGAGGAGTGGAAAGCTAGCTTCACCCCTCATCATGTGCATTTGACTTTGCTGGCCAGTTGAAATATTGCCTACTCTGACGGACAGCGCTGGACACGAGTTCTGCATCTGCGTAGTGAAACATAACTTTCCTCGAATATAAGTCAACCCTTGAAAATAGTTGTCCACTATAAACGCAAAATAATCAATTAGTCATGCAAATCCTTACAGTAGTTTGATGCCCAGTTTCAGGCATGTGTAAAGCAAAAGGGAACTGCCATGTGACTCTGCCAGGCTGGAACACAACATTGTGAAGTGTCTTTTCTCGGCCTTAAGACAGTGCAGGGGAATGATAGTTCTAGAAACAAACATAATAAATGTCAATGTTCCATCACAACGGGTCAGAAGATAAGTCTTAAGTTACATTGTTTTAAGTTACATTACTTTAAGTTACGTCGTGCTGCTGTACATCAGGATAGAGTGTAAAGCTTCCTCTTATTGAAAGGTTAAAACCAAGTGTGATCAGCTGGGACTCAGCTGGTTATTTGCTGCCTCAATCACAGAAGCCACAGCTCCCCAATGCTGCTGACCCACTTGAATCCCAATCTGGGGCTCTTAGCTGCACGTTGTTCCCTGCTCTGAGCCGCCCCATTCCTCTCAAACTACTGTCGAATCAAGGCCACTGGAGCCCAAAAATCTGTTTAAAGTAAAATAAATAATATGAAAACAGGTCAGTGGTGTGTATTTTTTAACAGCTGCTCAAAAGTTTAGACCCCGAACTCCCTGTGTATCATTGGTTTTATCATCACTTTATTTTGGGTCTTTTTAGGGTTTTATTCTGAAACTTCTGAAACACTTCTCTGTTCTCTGAAATCATCCAAGCTATAACAAAATTCACTATGCAGCATTTTCTCAACCTGAAAAAATATGAATGATGAAAATTCTGACACGTTATTAAGTAATCAATTTAACGATGAAAGATGTTATTTTACATCATTTTTGGTAAAGGAAAACCCTTTACCATGACAAAAATGAATGGTAAGAGATGAAAGTGGTGCAGACAGAGACTCTTAGCTAACCCAGAGCTGCCCACAGCCTGACCAGTCTGCGTCAAACTGCTCCTTCGAAACAGAGCCTGGCTGGCCGTTTGTATCTGACTTAATAGGTCTCTGCAGGACTTGTGTAATATTAGTGATTGTCGCCGTTTTTAGCAGGATAAGAGTTCTGGCTGGGTCTAGAGCTCGGTCAGGTCAGCTTGTCCCTCTTGCTCAATAAAAAGATTCTTCCAGTTCTTAATTCCTGACTTCAGGCCTAAACTCAGAAACTTTCTCTCAAACTGTGAAAGAACGCATTAATACTGTGATGGCCTCTACTTATTAGAGATATAGATATATATTAGAATGAGAATATGGACATAAACAGCACCAGCAGCATAGAAGAAGATTTTAAAAAAAGATATAGCATGCGAAAGCCAAAATTCAATTCCCAAGTCAGTCTTGCACGGAGGCATCGCATCCATCTGAAGCCTGAACTTATTCCGCTGCTGCCACGAGATTCAAAGCGATGATTTACTCATGCAGAATGGTATTGCTCTCAAAGTGCGACAGAGCATGAGGCAGTTGGAATGAGACAGAAAGAGACCGGAGCGAATCTGTCAATACACATTATCATGTCATGCTGATCTCATATGGAGCATAATGCTTCTCTAACTTTGATAAGAGGATGGCAGAAACCATCGGTGCAGATTTTAATACGCCGCCTTACATAATGAAACACCAAGTCACCTCCTTACCCATCATGGGTCATCTCCCAAGGAGTGTGTGACCACAAAGCTGAGCTAAGCGCCAACATCAATGCCCTGTTTTTCCCTCTTGGAACATGAACATTAATTATCATGCATTCACAATCAGTAATTATGCAAATTATTGGCTGGTGATGGAAACAAAAGTGATCTATAACTCAGTAATGACGATCCGAGCAGCTCACAAAACAAACGGCTCCGTTTGCAAGTTTTAAAGGTTAGTTTCTCTTTCCCAGAATTTCAAATGTCTGTCGACCTATACCCTCAGAGTCCACATACGTTTGGAGAGCCCTTTTTAAAAGTTGTAATTGGAGGTTGGCGATGCATTCAGCACTCAGGCTTGCAATCAGCATGTCCTCGTCCCGTTGCCTCATCTAACCCGTCAGGCACATGTAGAAGCAGAGGGCGGACTCTCGTTCTCACGCGGACAGCTTTTATGCATACTGCTTATTTAAAGCAAACACAAATATCTTTTATATGATTAAATGAGTTGATGAGTGTGTTATGGAAGCGTAATGTCATTGGTCGATAAACCAGTAATTAAACGATCAGCATGATCTCCTTGCAATGAAACTGGAGGCTTGATGAGTCTTATGGAGCTTTGATCTTTGATGTATCGTTTGTGGGAACAGAATCTGTCGGGTTTCTGTTAAACTTCTAGTTGGGCATCTGAAATGCATGAGGAAGCTTCCAGAAAGTATAGGATACCTCAAAAGTTTAGACACTGCCTTTATTTTTTTGTTCTTTTTGAAACCCATCACCTTGTTAGAAGATTTGGACATACAAAACATTTTGAAACCTATCGTGTATTAAAATGTAAAGTATGCTAATTTTGTCTGAGAAGGATTAGCATATACAGGAGACAATGATACAATGACAAAAATACTACAAAAGCAACTATTGGGCATCGTGATCTGTTAGGTAAACTTCCATTTTTACTTAGCATAATTGGACGGATAAAGTTATTTTTGCTATGAAGATGAGAACTTCAAAGTATAGAATCTCTTCAAGCAAAAATAAACTAAGTAGTGTGGCAAAAAGCAAGATTAAATGTATCTGTCTGTCTTGTATTGATAGGACTCAGAGAGTTAACAGTGAATACTCTTTTTGGTCAGTTTTGGTGAGTTCAGTTTTTCTCCTACTAAAAGACTCCAAAAACATTGTCCTTTTATTTCTGTTATTAAACTACAACTACTTTTTAGTGTATTGTGTCCTTCGGAGTGCAGAAATTCAGCATGCTTTTATTATGTTCTATAGAAATAAATTAGGTTGGTGTGGATCCTTAGCTGACAGGAGTAGCACCCATTGTGGTTTTATTCTGCTGTAGCCCATCTGTTACAAGGTTGGACATGTAGAGATGCTATTCTCCACTTTGGCTGGAATTGGTGTCTATTTGACTTTATGTTGTTTTACTATCATCTCCAAACTGTTTTTTCCATTGTCTGACTTCTGACATCAACAATACTACCTCTCTTTTACGATTTTCTCTAACCCCAAGGTAGGGTTGTGAGTAAAACTCCAAGTACATCAGCAGTTTCTAAAATACTCAGATCAACATCCATGCCATGGTTAAAATCCTGTTCGTCCTCTTTCTGATGCTCAGTTTGAACTCAAGCTGCCTCTGCCAGGTCTCCATGGATAAGCATGTTGAGCGCTACCATGTGATTGGCTGATTAGATATTCCTGCTAAAGGTAGAGTGGGAGATGTTTTCCAGATGTTTTACTAAATTGCTTAAAATCCCCTTCACATCCCAGATGCAGCCAATTAATTAAATGATCTAACACAAAATAAAATGTTTTATTCACCAGTGGAATGAACAGGACTGAAAAAGTCATTTTAACCAGCCCGTTCTAAGAAATTTAGATGGTTATATGTCGATCAAACTCAACTAAAATCTAATTATTTGCTAAAGAAAGGGGTTTGGACTTTTTGCACTGTGTATTGTGTGGTTTTTCCAGGATTCTCACACAAATGAAACCATTTAGTTATCCTTGATAAACATTTCCTTGCCCACATATAATATAGCATGTGATTGTTTTCTTTCTTACTGAGCCACACTAGTCCATATACACACAAAGGAAGATGCGAAAAATCATGACAAATGCATAAAGTCTAGTGAAATATCATAAACTAGCTTATTATAGTTCCATGTGAAAACAAGCTATATTTCCTTTGGACGTTTTGTTTACTTGTTTTTCTCTACCAGCCTTCAAAAGAGCTAAGCAGCATGACTATGATGAACTAAAGTAAATCTATTTTTCACTTTTCAGTGTTCAGGTGTGTAGATCTACGTTCTCTCAGGGTTAAATGAGATGAATTCTGCCTGCAGAAGTCCATTCATACACAAATCTTTGTGTACCTGTATGCTCACACAGAAACGCTGCTAACAGACAAACACTAGAACGATGCTGACAGACACATTTACAGTTAAAGTATGTCATTCTAAGCCAACACTGGTGAACACAGGCAGGTGGAGAGTCGTATGTTGCTGAAGGAGGAAGGACAGGCTGTTTTGGCGTTTATTTTGAGAAATGTAGAGGAAGCTAGAAGCTAAATCTGCTATTTTAACAGTTTCTGTCTTTGTGCCAGTCAGACTTTACAGCACCTTGCCTCTCGAGGACCGTGAGAAAATAGCAATGCAGAAGAATAAAAATATCACAAGCATAAAACGGAAAGCAGCCTGCTTACAACAGCAGCGTAACCCCTAAATATGTGTAAAAGCCCAGTGGGAGCAGGTCCTCCAGGGGCGCACGGGAAGGAAGCAGGCAGCTTGGTGAAATATACATCAGCTTACAGTTTATGTCTGCATATTGTTTTTATCACAAACACTGACCTAAGATTATTTTGTAAACCACCTATATCTGTTTGTCCCCACTAGAATAGGAGATGATGCCCCAACAAAGTTTCTTGGAAAAGTCAGATTTTCCTGTGGTCCTTTGAAGAGGAACAGTTTCCTTCTCTGCCTTTTTACACATTGCAGATGAAGAAGTCTCTTATATCAAAGGTGCTACAGGTCTTTAGAAAGGCTGCCGAGTTGTGTTGATTTCCTCATGTAGGCCAGATGTGGATGTGTGCTATGTGGTAGAAGAATCCTCTTGGGAGCATGTAAACCTTTGGAACAGGAAGAAATCTGGGGTTTGTGGTTTCTATGACAGTAACAACTAGTTAAATGTGCAATGTTTTGGACCTATTTGCCAAATAAGTAGCTAAAAGTCCCCACTAATTATTGTTCTGTCTTATCCAAGTCCACTGTTTTCATGACTTTTTCCATTTATTTTGTCTTATTTAACTTGATTTCCGAGAACTCTTATCGGTAATTTTAATTCTAGTTGTTTTTATGTACAGTATTATTCTTGTACTTCTAACTGTGCCTTCTTTGGTCCTGGGTGCGCTGGCTTCTGGTGTGAACAGATCCCAAAGATATTGTTTCCTCACAGCATGACCGAGCCAGGTGTTTACGCTTATTTTACTGATATTTGTTTTTTTACCTTCATCCAGTTAAGAGAGACACTCAGTCACTATTAATAGTTTATATTTGTGTGGGACTGGGTTTGGGATAGGTGGGGGATGTTTGCAATTTTAAGTTGTTGTTATATTTGATGTGTGAAGGCTTTTTAAACATTTCTTTCACTCAAATTGTTTTCAATATTTAAAGCACTCTGAGTTGGCCCGGCATGAAAGGTGCTTTATAAATAAGATTTGATTTGATATATAACAGTTTTAATGCTAAAAAAGAATGATATTGTCTATTTATGTTTTGTTATTTGTTACCAAACAGTACCTAGTCTGATGCGTCATCCCACAAAACTGAAACCTTGGCTAGGCTTTGTCAGGGGTAAAGATACTTTTTAACTGTAAGCATTTCTATGGCGACTGACTGAGACACTTGATATTTTAATGATGCTAGTGTGTGCTGCTGTCATCCTAATAAATATTTATGGTTGCTGAAGCAGTACGCTACTTGTTCTATGTCTCTGGGGTCTAAAACATGGTTAGTACAGTTAATATTAGCACTGTGAGGGAAGCTGTACACTTCTACACCTGGTTGTTCTATTGCACTTGACGGGTTCATTTTCATGAAATGATTAATGTAATCTTGAAGTATACAGCCTGTAATGTTACTCTTGTAACTTAGTAATCCTAACTTACCCATCTGGGTGCTTTTGTTTCAGATGCTCATGTGTGAGTGTTATTCAGCTGTGGTCTGCCAATTCGCAGTCTGCACATTTCACACGTTTGAAACTTTAACTCAAAATATTCCCAAACTTTGGAAAGACGAGGTCTGGTATTATTATTGTCACTCTGTGTTTAACCAATGAAGAAGAATTCAAGCCTCATGGCGATGCAACGCAGAAGCTCCACAAATGAAATACTGCCCCCTGCATTTCCTGTGGTGCGTTGCAGTCATTTTCATCATAAACTGTCTGAAAAGCCATGGGTGGTAAAGACAGTGTTTGGATGCCCTGGCACACTTTTAATGTAAAAGCAAATGTTAATAACAACACATCAACAATGACATTTCGTGTTGATAATTTTTGTCAATGTCATTGAGAAATCGCTGCAGCCCCAGTAATCACTGAAAATGTTACTCTTTGAAATAGTAGTTCAGTGAGTTAAATGGTTAAAAGATGATTAGCTTCATCACAGAAGTACTTTCTGTATAGTAACTCATGAGGCTGCTTTTGAATGACCAAAAATGAACAGCTCTTTGCAATCCCTGCATTGTAGTTATAAAGTCAACCAACATTTACCCTTGAATGTTCTGGCTGCTCCACTTCATTACATCTATTTCTATGATGTATAATCTTTAGCTCACTGGGCTTATTACAAGAACAGATGCATTATCCCCATTACAGCCATATTAATGATTACATTTTCAAACAAACCCAAGGGTGTGTGGCCCAGTGCATTTAGATTTTATTAATAATACTACAGAAATTTAGTTACTAAAGTTGATGACCATAACATGAGTTTCTCTCTGGTAGAAGGAACAGAGCCATGGTTCCCTTTTCACCTTAAGCCATTTCATTTCTCAATGTTGTCTCAATCACATTTCAACTCTTATTTGACTTCTATGTTAAACAAGCATATTTTTGTAGAAACTAACTTCTGATCTGGTCAAAGTTAAATTAGTCGCTGTAGGTCTGATCATTGGTGCATCTCAAATTCAGCTGGACCATACATATTAATTCTCATTCAGTGGGTTCTCCCCTTGCTTATGACTACAAATAATGGCCAATGGTAGTTTACAGAACTGCTTTCATGGGTCATCTATAATTACAGCTGGGAACTTTCCTGCCATGGAGGGAAAACTACTGTGATTAAGTGGTTGTTTAAGATTATTTTATTGATCGCAAACAAGTTGAACACATTTTGAGCGTTTAACTGCTACCAAAACTGGGTATCTTTGGTTTGAACAAAATGGCTATTGGCTACAAACATATAAAAGGAAAGTAGAACCAGTACGTGTCAGGATGGAAGTGGTGAATCATGATTTTGACCTCTCTCTTATCCTCTGACATCACTGCAGCTGTCCTGTCTGTTGTACGAATGCAACCTGAGAAAAAGGTTTTGAAAGTATGCTGTCCTTCAGGTCGACCCCCCAGTCCCTGTAGTCCACAGACATCTGCATTGTCCCAATGAGAGGTCACCTTCTCATTTTCCACCTCATCAGTGACCAAAACAGAACAGTACAGACATCGAGTATCCAGAGTTCTATCAGATTGGATTAGCAGGAGTATTAACCCTAACCCATTCGATGAGCTATGAGTCGTTTCCTTCTGAATGTGACAGATATTATTGTTGCTACTTGAACCTGAGTTGACGCAGCATGGCTGGCTTCACTTTGTGTAAATGGGTAAAAGGTTGGAGGCATTTCAGGTGATTTGGGAATGTTTGTGCCCTGGACTGACTGTTTGTAGCAACATTCTGCCATGGCCTACAGGTGAAGAGACTTGTGGAGACCCAGATATCGCTGGGGGCATTAATGATGGGGTGACCTAGAAGTAGACCAAAGAGCATTGCGGGATTACAAAAAGAATTTCATTTGAAATACAAATATAAACAGTTATTTAAGTAAATGTCAGCTTACTATTGACTTCAGTCTCAATCGGGTTTTCTGTATTTTACATTTTAGCTGGCTTTCTTATCCCTAGCCACAGTGTGATTAAGGATTTTAAAGGTCAGCATGACACTACTAAGACAATGGATGTAACAAATAGCTTTGTTTCCCCAGATTGCTATCTAGCTGAGAAAATTGGCTACAATTACATCTGGACCGACTCTAAGCTCTTTCATCAAGTCCATGGATTTCCTGGCACAGAGAAAAAATACCCAATTCAAGCAAACAACTTTTCCCAAGTCTCTCTTTCCCCAAAAGAGCATTTTACTTACAGGCTGATGACATTTTAAGTGTATTTTTCCTCAAGCGATGTGGTCTAAAATGGTGACGAAGCCAGTTTTCCTCCTAGTCCATTTCATCACTAAAGGACAGAATTAAACGCCTGGACTTTTGTGTTTGAGGAGCCCATTAGTGCAGCTTAAGATAGGAATAATCTATTGAGAGTAAAAGATAGTATATCCAGTTGTCCTGTGATCAGAATTACTCTTGACTTGTACAACAGCCTCCACTTGCTTATTGGCCTGGTACCACAGAGTGCAGCTGGTAGGGTTGGGCACATGCTCTTTGCCCCCCCCCTTGGCGCTTTGAATTGTCTTGGACCTGAAAAGCGCTATATAAATAAACTTGCCTTGCCTTGCCTTGCCTTTAAAGGTTCTGTATGCTTTAGGCAACTTTTTCAAGGGTGGGTAAATCTTTTACAGTATAGGAATCTGTTTTGACTAATATATTTGAGCATGAATGCAAATAACGCTGATTATTTTTGCTGTTGTTTAATTTTAATGCCAAAGGTAAGAAGATGACCTTAGTAGGATAACTCACTGCATACCGTTCTTAGGACAGCAAGTATGAAGCACTCTCAGGAGAAGGAATAAACAAACAGTCTTTCTATTGACAGGTATTGTATAAAGCAAATAACCCAGAGAATGGTAGTATGGCTGTAATTCAGCAAAAGAAGTGGGAATACCTGGGATGTCATTCTATCATATCTGGGAAGATGACAGAAACAACGCTAATTATCAGTATTTATTTGAAAATCCTTAAAGCAGGCAAGAACCATCTATTAGTAAAGTGTTTTGTTTTATATTTCACCATTTCCATTCATCTTTTCTCATTCACATACATGTATTTTAAATACAATGGAAGCATACTTAGTTTGGACTGTGGATATAAGAAAATTGTTCAGATTGTATCACCTTTAAAAGGGTGCCAAGACTCTGGAAGAAACACTAAATCTCATTTTTGGCCAGAGTCAAATTGATAACACTGGTTACAGCCAGCAGGTAGTTCCCTTACTTTGCCACAGAGACTGAAGAGAAAACCACCAGCTTGACTTTTATTGAAAAATAACTTCATTTCACCTTCAAACTCCTCTAAGCATCAATAATATTGACATGTAATCACTTTTCCTTAGTCTTTAACAAAAGTTTGAACTTCTCTTCAGACACTTACTTATGGCAGATTTCAGAAATTTATCAATATCCCTGTTTAATTATCAAATAAGTATCCCTGTTCAGTTGTAGACTTATTGGCTTGGTTTTCAGGGAAAGATGAGTTACTCCTTAAGATCCAAAAGGAAAGCTAATTCCATCTTTGCTTTTTTCACAGCCTATTTCCATTTAAATTCAGTCCTTGGCAATTATATCACAGAAAGCATCCCACTGAAACACATCAGTGCATGTTGTCCTTTCAAACTTCATCTTTGTTAAAACTGCAACTCATGCAGCTGCCTTTTCATCCTTTCCGTTTGAAGGGATTTTGTATTTACTTTAATTTTTCCATGTAGCAATCTATCACCAAGGAGCACAGTTTGGATTGCCTCTTTGAAAAAAGGTTTTTAAATCAGTTGTTCTCATAGTTCAAAGCAAAATGGCCTCCCTGAATAATAGTTCCTCCTTCATATAGTAATTTGTAACTAGTTATTTTTACCCCAAGGGGAGAAACCCACCAAGTGGGACTAATATATTCATAGTTTCTTGGAAAAATCAGTGATTCTGAGTCATTCAAAATTATGTTCTTTATGCGCTGCAATAAACTGGCGCCCTGTCCAGGCAGGAGCTTATCCCAGCAATCATCAGGGGAGACAATCGTTCATACACAAACTCTGCACAGAAAGGTGACTGTTTATAACCCCTCCCTGCCGCAAACCAGCTGAGATTCCACATGGGGCTCAAACCGGCAACCTTCTTGCTGGGAGGCTGCCGTGCTGACCACCACCAACATGCATTGTGCAAATGTTTTTGAACACTTTTAAATAATTCATATGTGGATCACATTGTGTACATATGAACTACATGTGATTCACATGCAGATTTTTCTGTAAGGGTAGGCTACACTGAGAAAAAAGTCTTCGTCTCTCTTACAGCTCACCAAACAATGTCTAATTCCTTTAAATGTCAAAAAGGTCAATCCATTTGATCCTGACCTTCAGTTCTCTTTATTCATCCATTTACCTCCAGTTTATTATAGCTTTTATCTCATTTGATCTGGTTAAACATTTCAGGAAAGAAAAAGGTTTCAAATTCTTGATTTAGTAAAAAATCTTAATCTGGTAATAAATTATTTCAATTTGGTACTTGATGAAAAATCTGCTCAGAGAAAATAGCAGGCTCCAACAATCCCTCGATAGATGGAGTTTGTCCCATTGCCTCAGACCTGCACATTCCTGATTTTTTATGGATTAACAAGAACATTTTTCTCCATGCAAAATGCCCAAATGTGGAAATGTTTATACCACTGGAGTGTTTTTCTAATGTGTTTTCAATCACTTGGTTACTTTCAACTTTAAAATGACCAAATTCTTCTCCATACACCAGAATAGCATCACTCTGCCTGTACCTCTCATTTATTCACTAAGTTTTTTTAAGGCTTTTTAGATACAATGATTGAAGTCTTAATCTCTTGTCTATCATTTCATTTGAGCCTCTGTGTAATATTAATTTAATTCCACATTATTCAAACCACTAGAGCTTAGAGAAAAATCCATTTATTAGCTTTAATAAAAAACCTAGCTGTCTTTGCTTTTATTAGAAAATGGTGTAATAGGTCAGGCTATAAAGTTGTTTTTATCTATTTGTAAGGCCTGAAAAGAACCTTTAATTTCGCCCAAAAGCATTTAAGCTTTGATTTAAGGATTTTTCCCCCCCTTCAAAACTCTGTACTTTTAGTTGTCAAAAGACAAAGAAAAATCTCCAAAGTTGCAGTTACCTCGTTATTCTGGAGCAGCTTGGGAAAATTATTGACCTTTTTGGATGGAGTAGTCACTAAGGGGAAGGAAAGCAAAGAAATTAGTATTCTGAATCATGGCTACAGTGGTCTCCTAGTTCTCCACTAAATTTCATCATGTTTTGCTGAATCAATGATATGGAGCAAAAGGTCCCTCACTGCACACTTGAAGGACCAATTATTGCCCAAAGAAGTCTTTACACAAACGAAATCTAAAGCTTTCACTACTGAGTAAATGAGATCATTTTTACAAGCGCTGCATTTACATTGGTGTGAATGTGTGCATGCGTATGGGGAATGTTGCTTTTATATTTTGGCAGTTCTGCGTGCAGCAGGCATTATTAGCAGCAGTAAAAACAGAGTACAGAAGAAAAGCCCCAGCAGAAACAGTGAGTCATCTTGGTTAAAAAGTATTCAGGGAGATGCAGTTAGCTAATAAGAGACTACAATACAGCAACAAAAGAAAAACAGTCTCTTGACACTGCTGTCAAAGATTTACCAACTACCAAACAATTCAAGAGCCTGTTATCACTAATAGGATTCATGATACTCTCTATAGTGAGTCACTCACCCATAAAGCTTCTGATGAAGATTAATGGAGAGGATTTATATATTATTAATAAATATGATTAATGTATTATTGTGCCTACTGATACATCGCAGCATGTCTTCTTTGCTTCTTCAACTCAAAGTGTCCAAAATCTGTCTTTGAGGGTTTCTGTCCTGCAGGATTTAGATGTTGCCTGCAGCAGCACATGTGAATCAGATTGGTGGGTCAACATGATTGAATAGAACTCCGGTAAAACCTTCTTGTATGGGGACCCTCGAGGACAGAGCTGGACAGACCTGTGGCACTGCTCTGTTTGCTGCATTCAGGTTATTGATATTGTATAATACAGTCCCTCTGCCCAGGTTTCGGAGGAGCTAAATGGAGGTTTGTTAGGAGGTTCCACCATCACCAACTTGGCAGCACCACACATATTGTCACTCGCCGAAAATGGAGAAGAGGTGGCAGTGAGAGGGGGACTGTGAGCATGGGGATGGACGATTGACACTAGTGCTATCTGTTGATCAATTTTTTATTGTGATTAGTCACGTTTTCATCAAAGAAAACTTGGATGATAAAATACCTCAAGTCTAGTCCAGAAAACTTGCAGAACTTTAAAGGTGAACTGTCTGTGTGGAAGATCCATTCTGTGTCTGTTTTTGATACAAAAACACAAACTCCTTTTGTATTTATCCCTTAAATTATGACAACATTACTGCATTAACTGTGCGTTTGAAAATGTACCGATTTAGAAGGACTTTTCGTTAAGGCATTAAGTTTGACAGCCCTAACTGACACCCATCATACACTGAGCTGCCTGTAGCTACAACCTAACTAAGCTAACTGGGACTAATGGAAGCTTACCAAGTTACAGAGGAAGGCAGGCCAAAGCTAAGGCTCGCTGTTACCTGGCTAAAAACCATGCTTGTGCTTCCCTCTGGCTTCTTGCTGCCAGATAGCTGACAGCTGTCAATCAAACAGAATTTCAAGATTTAACAACATCTAAACAGATCTAAAAAGAAAAAAATCACTCTCTTTACAGTTGCCATGAAGGTAAACCTGACCTATTAATCCTAAAATGTCTGTAAACATGTGTATTTCAACTGTGAAGATGGCCTTTTTAACATAGAAGTCTATGAAGATTGACCTCCTTTTAGAGCCAGCCCCTAGTGGACGAGGGGAGGAACTGCAGTTTAGGCTTCACTTTTCTCTGACAGGCTTTCATGTGTATTAAACGTAGAGCATAAATGATCCCTAAGAAATTATATGGGCAGAGATATGATGCGAAAAGGCAACCAATGTGATGAAAGAATCTCTAGCACTTTCTTTACATGTGATTGTTTAGAAACTAAACATTGATAGGCAAAGGAATCTAAACAGGAAGTTCATTTTGGCGCATATTGAGAGATATTCTTGTTGAATTCTTCTTTTCCCTCCAATTAAACCATTATAGTGGTATAGCCTTAAATGTTTTCATGGATCAACGTCAACAATTTTGAAAATAAGGAATGACTGGTATGTTTACTTTGGGGAGAGAAAAGTAAGATGTGATAGTACACAAAAAAAGAAAAAATAGCTCAAAGTGAGAGAGCTCAAACAGATTATTTACAGCTTTAGGATAAACAGGAAGGCATGCTGGATGGAACGAATTTGAATGACAAAGCAAGTGATTTCTTCTAATTGGTTTTGACTGTCTGTCTTTGAACTGCTGGTGCTCTGCAGCTCCGTTTCTAGGCAAACAGTTATCTCTGGCAATCTCAAGTGCTGCTTAATTTCTCCGACAAATATCAAACCTCTCTCCACACTGGATTAGTTGCAATTTAATGTGATTTTCCCTGCCACCTCTCAAGGAGAGGAGGGGTCTTGCATTTTCCCCCTAAAGAAACAAGGGAAACCAAATCTGGCTTTAAGGTGTCTATCTGCTCCACCTTCAATTTCAGAACACCCACACACACCACACATGAAACAGTTCCCACCTGCAGTTCAGCATAGTTACAGAACAGAAAATAAGCTAGTGAAGAAAACCGCCACAGGGATGAGATCATACAAAATGGAAATCTGCATTTAGAGTTAGTAAAGTACCTTGAGATGAGGGAGATTTTTCTGCTTTTTTAAAAGGCATTTTCTCTCAAACAAAGAAAACTCCTGTGGAGTTGATTTGTAGTAAAAACATGAAAAATATCTACTTTCTTTACTCAAAATAAAGCAAACTCATGTTGAGTAAATGAGTGGTCAAAGGTGGAGTTTTTTGGGGAAAGTATTGCCTTTCTAGACCCCAGTAAAAATTTACCATGCATCACATACTTTCATAGTAGCACCCACTGACAACTAAATCCCTCAAAACATGCTCCTGGCCTCACTCTGTCTAGACTTTTATTGACAGTCCAATACTAGATTAGCAGACTCCTTGGAAAGGTTGCAAGCCTCCTGCTGAGCAGTTAGCCCATCTTATCCACCAGCACAGCAGGCTTTGGCTCAGGATGTCAACTGGATTCAGTTATGTTGTGCCATTGCGCAATTTGCCTGATCTTGATTTAGGTCTCCAAGGAGAGTCATAGGTGGAGTCCACACAATGTAAAAATCTGACAGTTTTATTAAGCTATTTATGAAAAAGTATCAAGCACTCGCCCTTTATTGGAGAGATGTCTTCACCCTTTATGATTTGATCAGGAGGTTAGGCAATCACATGTGATCAAGATTTGATTAGAAACTGACTCGCAGCACAAGAAGTCTCGTTCACTGGTCAGCAACACAGATGGCTTTGGATATGATAGGGAATCAGGTCCAAGTTACTCATTTAAATCTAACATCCTTCACTTTGTGTAATTTAAAATGTTCATTGTACCTGCACCTGAACTTGATACGCTGGACTTTTAAGATTGATAATGCCTTGAAATTTTCGAAGCCCAATCTAATACTCGGGGCAATGAGTACCGTAATTCTATCAAACTAAAAGAAATCTTCAAAATGCACACAAGGAAAAATTCTAGCAAACTAGTGACCTGTCCAGGGTTACTAGTAACTACTTAGTTAAGATTTAGAAACTAAACTACTTGAGGAAAATCAAGGTTAAGATTTATATAGTTTTAAATGACTACATTTGCGTGCAAAATATTGAAAGAGTGCATCTTAAAAACTAATAAGTCTTTTTATAGTTGTATTTTGCAGCAGTACTGCATACCTGTTAAAAATGAATGAACCTGGCCATTACCAGAATTAAATGAACATAACTGAGGTGTTATTTCTTTCACTGAGGTGAAAGGTCTGGTTATGTACCTCGTACTCGGGTTCTTAACCAGAGGTCTGGGAGCTTAAAAGTTTTAGGTAGTGTCTTAGCTATTCCTATGATCATACTGTTTTCTGGACAGGCATTGCAGAATGAAAATCAGTCTACTGATAAACAACCAAGTCAATGTCTTATAGAATGTCTCTCCAAAAAGCTGATCAGAAATAGCTTTTTCCACCTGAAGAATTTTTTAAAATTAAGAATTCCAACCCATTACTGATGTTCTTGTTCCAACTTCTTGCTGTTGTGCTCCATGAATCCCGTACCTCCCCACATCTTGCATCCTATTGTCAGGAGCTGGATGAGTTCAAGTGCGTCTTTGCACAGCCTGCTCCAGTCTGGTGTGTTAGAGCATGGCCTCCACTGCTCTTGTGTTCAAGCATCCACCATAAATAAAGCCTTATGTGGCTTAATCTAGCAACTGTCAGGATGTCTTGATTTCAGCCTTCTTGAAACAATATATGTGTGTTATTCTAAATTAGATACAGGGCTGGACTGCAAAAAGAAAACTCATTCTTAAGAATGAGCAAGCTTTTTGGCAGCAGGGAATAAACAAACATTTACAATCCAGTGGGGAATAAAGCATGCATGTGATTAGTGTCACATGAAATATAACAGGGTTAAATGGGTTGTCCCCCCACTAATGATGCAAACCCTTTCTGGGCCATTCAGTTACAAATTTGACACTTTGTTTTGACTGGAGCTGAAACATTTCATTGTAATTCTGAGCATGTCATGATGACTTGCTGAGAATCTAGCCAGTGGCGCCAGATGTATTTCATGTGACAACTGTATGAATTCATGAATAATACAGCACCCCCTGTGGGTTTATGAATGCAATTTTAAATGTTCAAGTACAGTTGTGGGATGCATCACTGACCGTGTTTGATCACTGCTGACAAGAGATGTTAATATAAAATCCATTTAATCCAGTTCAATTACACTCTTTCCAACTACCAAGATCAAGGTTTTTATTGGTTTACTTTTGCTTAGGAGAGATTCACTAATATTACTCAAAGACAGTTTACTTTTCATGAGAAGGGCTTATATTTCTTAAAACTGACTAAATTGATCAGCCTGTGGAGAGTTCTTCACAATCATCTGGAACCATATCTCTCAGGCATGTCTCCGAGGTGACGCTGTTGTTGCCCCAAACCAAGCTGACCATAATTATCCCTTTAGTCTTGCTGATGTTAAGTGAAAAGACTGTTTTTCGAGACCGGAAGCAGCACATGCAGGGTCTTCAATTCCAACCATCTCCCTGCTCCGTTGGTGTACCTCAAGGTTCAGTGCTTGGACCTCACTATGTTAATTATTTTAAATTTCTTCTTTCTGGTTTACCAGACAAGTCCATTTTCCGGCTGTATTATTTTCAGAAACAACTCTGAACAACACCTATCCTTCAGCAGCTCCGCTGGCTTACAGTTTAATTCTGTATGGACTAGAAAATCTTACTTCTCACCTTCAAGACATGAACCTCACCCCCTCTGTATCTCTCGGACAGAAATGACTCCACTGTTTGACTGTTGCACTTTATTGCTGATTTTAAACGTTTTATATGTTCTTGGGTCTTTAATTCCTTCCCTGTATTTGAAACGTCTTTTGTTCATTGACCTTGAGTGTCCAGAAAAGCACTCATAAGTAATTTGTCATCTTGACATGGTCAAGAGTGTTTTAAGTTTATCAACTCTCACCAACTTCTTCAGCATATTATAATAGAGATACTGAATTCAGCCCTACAAAGGACCCCAATCAGCGGGTTTTCTATTGATCCCTGCTCAAATTAATGAGTCACTCTGCAGAACTTGATTGGCTGTTACATTTAATTTTATTAAGGTGTGTTGCAGATGGATTACATTGAAATCCTGTTGGACTGCAGCTCTCATGGGACCGAATTGGACCGAAGGTTCAATAATAATATTGGTTTCTTTTTTTTTTGGCAAGACTTGTTTTTACTGTGTAGTTGTGTCTTTTTTTAACTGAGTGAATCCTCCTGTTCGAGTTCAGATCCACTTTCAGTCTCCTCAAACTGGACACAATCTGATCTTTGTCTTTTCTTGTCTTACAGGCGTCCCCCACATGGTTCTCTCTGCAGGTGGGAGGGACTGTCTCCGTGCTGGAGACACCTGTTCCAGCGATGACACCTGTAGCCCACGGCTGCGCACCCTCAGGCAGTGTGTGGCAGGAGATGGCAGTGTCAAACTGGGGCCAGGGGCACGAAACCAGTGTGAGAATGCCATGACAGCACTTCTCTCCACCCCTCTGCATGGCTGCCAATGCAAACGAGGGATGAAGAGAGAGAAGAACTGTCTGAGTATCTACTGGAGTCTTCACCAGTCTGTGCTGCACGGTACGAATGGCAATAGCACACAAACTGATGGTTGTGTGGTGGGCGGGACTAGGTACGGTATGTTACTGGGATTATCAAGTGGGAGCTGCCCATTACATGTAAATCGGGCTTCCGCCTCCACGCAGCTCAACAGTACATTCTAGGCTCAAATGAAAAGAGTGATTACTGTGTCAGAAATAGGTAGAATCTCGAGCTCCTATTCCTTTTATTCCACCCACACAGCTAATATTGGATCACTTTTAAGCTTATTTTGTTTGTCCTACACGATTCTTCTTTGTTTTACTTTCATATTTAAATTTTAAAAAATATTTGGGCAAAAATTTGTTTGTTTTTTCAGCTCAAATGAAAATATGTGCAACGGTAAGTTCAAGTGTGGATCCTGAAAGTCAAACGTGGCAGAGATTCACATATATCAGACAGTTCCCTCGGCTTTACATCAACAGTCTGAGGAAGGGAGATACTTTTAATACAGCACATGCACACCCTAGAGCTTCCAAAGCCAGTTGCAGACAGGTATCATATGAACTACCAATAATCAGATCAGTACTGTAACTCAATCAGAATGAACATATGTATCTCAGTCAGAATACGAACGGTGGTGCTTATTTTTTCACACTGAATCTGACCACGTTTGGATGAAGAGACTGGAGCTGCTCTTTTGGATTTCTGTTTTTTTTTCCCAAAATGTAAAACCTTGACTAACAATTTTGCTCATTGGTGGAACTGAAGCTTTTTGATCATTTCCTTTGGCATAAAACTCTCCATTAATGTACACAGCCAATCACATGGCAGCAGCTCATTACATCTAGTTATGTAGAAATTGTCAAGATGACTTGCTAATATTCAAGAATGAATCAAAACCAAACTTTTATAGAACTTTAAAAAATAACTGTTGTTGACTTAAGTGCTACACAACAGTTGTAGTCACGTAATAAAAGTACTGTTAGTAAAACCAAACAAATCTAAATCTAATCTAAATTTTTATTCTTTATTAAAAACTGAAAAGATGGAAAAATTTTACCTGGTCTGCTGCTCCACTCAGATGATAAGGTAAGACTTTCGTAGTGATTGTGTCTGCTTAGTACCACATTTAACCACCACATACCTGAGTATTGCAGCTGACCATGTCCATCTCTTTCGTAATCAGTGGAGCATCTTATACTTCCAGCAGGATAATGCACCATGTCACAAAGATAGTCATGCCACACTTATATGCCATTATGTCCCCTTTCCACTTTTTGTTGAATATTTTTTTATAATTGCTTAAAAAAAAGGCTATTAGGGAGAAAAAATGACATCAGCAGTCCCCAGACCTCTGCACAAGAAACCTCAACTCAGATTTATTTATAAGGCATGTTTAAAAACAACCACAGTTGAGCCAAGTTCTGCGGGACAAAAATAAATAAATCCATTTTAAATGAATAAATCAGAAAACAAGAGCAATGTTGGATGTTAAAAACAAAAGCATCAAAATAAACAGAGCTGGGAAGCTGGTGGATACCGAGACTCAAATTCTCAGTCAAAAGTCCCTGCAGACATGATGCACAGCATTTTACAGCAAATCCTCTTACTTTCTTTACTCTTACTTTTCTTTACTCTTACATGTAAATAATCGGAAGTAAAAGCAAAATGGTTATGTACATTTCAGCATGGTGTTAGCCTCAGATCTTTAAAAAACAAAGTGCATTATTTGGATGCAAAATGTATTTATACTCTGCAAGTTCAGCACCCAGCACCCTACAGATTAATCAGCTGATATTTCCCAACCACGGATTGTCAAACTAATGTTTTTACTGGGTCTAACACCCTTATTTCATGTTTTCTCTCAGCATTGCACTGACTGTAGCACTTTAAAGTTTCTTTATTCCTTTTTTATTATGGTTAAGTACTTTAGCATTAGCATATTCGCAGATTACATTTGCGTGACTGAAAAAGTTTCAGGAGGAAATAATCACACCTTTTCAGAGACTATTTCACATCTACATGAGAATCTCAGTAGGAATCTGGAATTGTAATGGTGTAAATCACATGGAAAGGTAATGATCAACACAATAAAACCAGGTTTTATTTGGTTTCTATGTTTTGAAATAGTAGTGAATCTACTCCAGAGCTGAACTACTGCTTAATATGGTTAAATAGCCTTGCCACTTTATAAAAAATCAGTTTATAAAAACCCTTGTTAACATGTCCAGATGGTGGTTTTTCAATGGTACGGGGCGATGTGATGAAAATCAGCAGTCAGCACCACCTTCTAGCTTTTCACGGTGCACAAGGTTTAGCCGAGTTAAAAGTAAAAGAGTCTAATATGTCTCAGAAGGTGTCAAATGTGAGCATCTGCGGCATCAAACTGGGCAAACTTAGGTAGGATTCATTTGCATATTCACAGATACAATGGGTGAAGGGTGTGCTTGTGTTTAATCCATTATTTAAGAATGAGGGATTATTTTGATGGGAAAGAACATCTAAATGTAATTTTGACCATTTTAAACTGGTTCATCTGACCTCAGCTCACTCATACTGTCTGCTAATGCGTTTGGGAATTAGCATGTGCAATGTTTAATATGAGTTAAAAAAGGTCACATGAGGTAGTTCTATGAATCTTCATGCGTGCACTGCACACAAACCTTATTTACATCTTTAAAAGGAGATGTATTATCTCCTTTTTTATGACATAGTTTCCTGAGGTTATATAAAAGGCTTTTGACATGCTGTGGTTTAAAACAAAAAGCAATGTCTGACAGCACAACATCTTTTGCAAACATCTTTATTCTACAGCTCTATTCACAGCAGCCTGTTTTCTGGACTCCATCTTCCTTTTCCCCAGGGTGTCTTATCTGAAATCAAGAGTAATGACCAAGCAAATGTGATGTAGTCATAAATAACTCTCTTCATCATGTCAGACTAGTTATACTGAATAAGAAGCCATATAATACAAACTCTGAGACCTCTAAGTAGCTTAACAAGCTAACCTTTCTCCTCTGTTTTGGCAGGACTCAACCTAGTGGAGAACTTCCCATATGAACCAGAGGAAAGGGGATCAGACTACGTTCGTTTGGCCTCCATCGCTGCAGGTGATTGAGAGATCAAGTGTTTCCCTACTGCTTTCAGTTACAACACTAACAAGCAGAGAAAGCAGCTGTGACTGTCAAAAATCATCTAAGTGGGTACTAAATCAAGTTATATTCCAAAGTAAATCTGGTTATCTTTCAGTGTCATTTGGCTGAGTAAAGGGGTGGGGAGTGGTGCAGGTGGGTTTGTGAAGTGTTTGATGAGCTACATTCCTCACCTTGACTCCGTCTTGCCTCTGAGCCTGTGGGCAAGCCGCAGGGTTGGTATGTGTGACTGTTTGGCCTCAAGGCATGGATTAATTACCTATTTATTTTAATGCAGCCAAAGAGAATGAACTAAGGAGAGTAACAGGGGGAAGACAGTGTGTGGAGAGAAGAAAGAAACCAAAAGAAAAATGCTGTAGCAGGATGACTACAAATAGGAGCAGACAGAAATAGTGAAAAAAAAGAAAAAGAAATGAAGGCTCGATGCAACTGGGTTCTGCTGCGGAGACTGGGCAGACTGGTTGGAGATGATAGAACTGCAAAAGGAAGTCCAGTCAGCACTGGTTCCTACCAAGGTCTGCAAAAATGATCTCTGAACACACAACATGTCCAGCCTTGAAGCAGATGGACTCCAGCAGCAGAGACCACACTGGGGGCCTCCTGTCAGCTAAGAACGGGAAACTTAGGCTACAATTCACACAGACTCACCAGAACTGATGGAGATGATGGAGAAACATTGGGGGTCATAAATGTCAGAATGTGGTGAAACATCATAAAAGCATGCATTCATCCTGCCTTGGAGCAATGCTTCAGCTTGCTGCTAGTGTAATGGTGGAATAGATTTTATTGGCCCACTTTTGCCCTCTTAGTTCCAACATGGCCTAGGTTAAATAATTTGTTCAAGAGGTTTATCTCAAAGTGATCTTATTTGTCCAAAACAACTTACATTTTAATTTAACACTGATGCACACGTCTTGCTTTAATTCTGAGCAACATCTGCAGAAAACTCCCTTAACTGGTAAAAACGTACAAATGGGCAATAAGCAGATTGAATGAAATATATCATAAACCTAAGAGTCCATGCACAGATGTTATTTCATCTTTCACGCCAATGTCCCACATTAGTCACACAGCACAGATCGATCTTGCATCTTGCTACTCACCAATATCACTGTTTTTGACACCGAAGGGATAATGGGAGACAAGGAAACAGCATGTTTCAATGAAGCAGGCTGCTAATTACTGTTTATTTCAAGTGTAACCCTTTTGCCACCCGGCTCGTTGTGTGAAGGGACTGATAACTTAAATCTTAAATACCTTTTCCCTTCTCTAACTAATAAACTGACAAAAGAGACATTCCGATGTATGAAAAA
>JAVQJG010139745.1:0-43423 GCA_036024015.1 Craterocephalus amniculus
GGAACTCTTGCTTCTGGAACACTGAAGTGTGTCAGAGCTAGTTTTCCCCTTTGCAAAGCGAACTAAAAATCTTACAACTGTGTCCGGTCGTTCGTTGCTGTCAATTTTTAGACCTAACACTCAGAGTGAAGGTGATTTTCAGCTTATTCTTCACATTGAGGATGATTTCAGGCAGGATTAGCTCCCAGCGGTAATCTATTCGCAGCGCCGGACGCTAGCTCGTCGCCCTCCTACGGGGTTAGCGTTTAACGAGATTACTGATGGATTACTGTTCTCTATTTGAAATATGGAAAAAATGGCAGGTATTCAAGGAAATAAATTAAATGACTGAAGGGGCATGCTTAAAATGTTACCTCAAAGTTTGAAAGCTACCAGATGTTCCTGCAGAGACTAAAAAAGTCCTCGTCAGAAAGGATGCCCTTGGCCGCTTCACCATAAATAATGAAAATGAGATGAATGGGTTTAAACTTCTGCGCTTTCAGTATGTTTAAACAAAGAAGGAAATGTTTTAAGAAGTTTTCAAGGCGTGGAAAACATCCCACAGCCAGTCAGGGGTTTGCTTTTATGTAGTGTCAAAGAGCAGAGATGAGTTTCTGTGTTTCCCGAGGCGGATCGTTGCCAGAGAGGCTGCAGCTTCTATCGATTTATCCATCACAGATTGTTTTTCTTAAATACACATTTGGCTGTTTGCCTGACTCCGAGTCTCTAACAGAAAAAACATCTGAGTCTGTGAGAGATCTTAAAGGTCATTATTCAAGAAAAGCCAACAAAAAAATGGAGATTTCATCTGAGATCAAAACAGGTTCAAAGTTTGCCTCTTTTCTTTAGAGCTGTAGTTTGTTGTGTTTCTGTGAAGTTGAACAAACCAGGATTAACCATATTCATTGTTTGTCTAATATCTGCTACTTTATAGACCAAAATTTACATTTTCAGAGATGTTTCCTGTATAATGAGAGAAAGAATAGGCGACGTCATGGTTGGTGGGGTTTTGTTAGTTTTTAGTCTTTTGTTATTTTGGTTTTGTCTCGTTTCCCATTTTATTTAGCTGAGTTTAGTCTCATGTGTTCACTGTTAACTTTACTGCCTGCTCCCTCCTTATCACACCTGGTTTCTTTTGCTTATTACCTCACCTACCTCTCGTTTGTAATTATTTCCAGAGGCGCACACAACTGGTCCTCCAGAGCCACCCTGCAACTTTTAGATGGATTCCCTCTCCAGCACACCTGAATCGCATAAATGTCTCGTTAGCAGCCTGCAGAACTGAATGACTGCACATGAGCTAATTCAGCTGTTTGGCGAACCTTTTGCTTTTCTTTGTGACTGTGTGATTGTGTATGTGAGTTTGTGTGGAAGAAATTTTGTGTTTTTCTATTGTTTTTCCATTGTGTGAAGGCTGGTTTAATTCTCTTTTATGCAGACATTGTTTTTAATATGTAAAGCACTTTGTGTTGCCCTGGCCTAATTTCTAAAGATATACAATTTGATTTTGAATCTCTTCTTTATATAAGCATGTAGGACCAACCAATCCTCATGACAGAAATACGTAAAGAATGGAGTTGTCTTGGCTCTGTCCTCCAGCAGCAGATACGTATCATATGTACTGGGTGTTTTAAAAGATTTACATCTCTTACATTTTATTTCAATACTTAAATGTTTAAATGTTACCTTTCCTTCTTTTTAAAGAACATTGACAAAGATCTCCTTTTGATCCAGAAGCACTCATTGCTCTCATTTCTCTCTGCAGCATTTATTTATTCTGTTAGGTTGAACTTATTTTTTACGGACATGTTCAGCAGAAATCTTTCTTTCCTTCTCGACTCCACTTTGAGGAGAAACACAAGCGATATCTGTGACTTCTGAAGGGATGTGTTGTCTCCAAATCTGGTTAAATCAGGGCGTCTCTGGATGCAAATGACCAGGCACGAGCAGGCGATTCACAACATGAGATCTATCCACAGCTGAGGAGCTGAGGAGCACATAAGCAGAGAAATGTCAGGAAATGTGGATGGCTGAACTTTTTATCAATACTCCTCAGATCCACCTCTTAAAGTTTACTTTGTAAACAAATATTAGATGACATGTTGTTGCTGGAGGATGATGAGGAACCCAAGCTTGATGTTTTGCTTGGCTTTTTGTGTTTAATGGGAAAAGTGGCTCTTCGGTTCTGATCTGACTTCTCCGCGGATTGTTGCTCGGCAGTGTCAGATGGAAGATGAGCGAGCTAAAAGGGACAGAAAATGGCAGAATATGGTTAATTAACTTCATTTCAGCCGATATGGATCTGCTTTTATTCTAGCTGGAGTGTTGGTGATGTGACTTCATAGAGGAATCTGCGAGCATGCAGAGGGCAGGGCTGAAGTCAGAGCTCAAACAGAGCAGTTTGACACTTGCCAGTGAAATTGTGGAGCTCACCGTGGATCGGCCTCCAGGATGTTGCGTGCAGGTTGACACCCTGATATTACACAACAACGACTATCTGTCAAGTCTGATTATTTTTTGGCAGCAGGAAAAACTATTAGCTTCAGAGTGAAAAAAAGTCTCATTACAGCCGAATGTTTTCTAATCAGAGGAAAAATTAGCTGCTGTTGACCTAATTATGAATTAGTATACAATGTCCCAACAAAAGTTATTTCATTCTCATGTAGCAGAGAAATGTAGCTAGTTTTTAAAGTCTGGTCTAAATTTCTAAAGGAAAAAGTTGAAATTATTCATTGTGAACAAAAGTAGATGTTGTGCTTTAAAGAAGCTCAATTAAGAAATAATCTTTTAGCTATTTCTGGCATTTTTTGTTATAAGTTTGCTAATGAACTTTTAAAGAAAGACTGTTTTATAGTTTGGTCCACAATTAAAGTCTTAACTAATTTGTTGTTTATCCTTTAAAACTTGAAACCTTATAGTTATTTTTGTTCCACTTGTTGTAAAACTGCATGTAGAAGCTGAATCCTTTTAACCCCAGTCAGCATGGCGACATGATGTTTTCAGGACAGCCTCAGTTGTCAGATTATGAGGGTCTCATGAAGTAAAATTAATGTATTAATAGAAATAGCAGCATAAAGGCCAACCAGCACCAGAAAAAAGGATTTTTTACTCACAGTACTTTGTAGAAATAAACACCCAGATCAACAGTGACCAAGTATTTTCTCATCCCAACATCGTCCTCTCAAGTTATTACATTAGATTACAAGTCTCTGTTTTCAGTAGGAAAAATATTGGCATTGAAACAAACGAGCAACGAAAACAATTAACATATTTAGACTTTTTTATTCAGTTCCAGGTATTTCTGCTGATCTTTCCCTCCTATCCTCATGAAACCAGCTCCAGGCTTTATTCCAGTCAAACAGGATCATTTATTGTCTTCTTTTCAGACACACACAGAACTTTTTTGTTGAACTTTTGCTGCTCCTGATTGGACATTACCCCTAAGGAACATATTAGTGATAGTGATGAAAATGTGATAAATAATGGTGTTATCATGCTGGATTCACCAGATAAAGTCTCTGAATAAACACTTCATGTTGCATCTGAATTGTAAATCTCCTGGACGGGATGAACATGCATGAAAACGTCCGTAGATCACCTAAAGAGTAAGCAATCCATGACTTTTTACCCCAGAGTTACACACGAGGGTTCCTGAGATGTTAATAACATAAGATATAGTGCTTGAGAGCATCTATGGTCCAGAAGAGTTCTAAAGGTTAAGGAATTTGATAATTTAGTTGACAATGTTGCTGCTATTTGCTAGTAAAAAAGCAGTTTTATTTTTTGGCTTTTTGTAAGACATCTGCAGAAACAGATTTCAGCTTGCAGAGGTTTCCATCCATACATTTGCTATCCTACTTACCCCAATGCAGGGTCGCGGGAAGCTGGAGTTTAAGACCCTGGACAGGACACTGGTCCATCGTAGGACCAGCAGAACAAACAGCCACTTACACTCACTCGCAGGGAGAATTTAGAGTGACCCGTTCTCCTAACATGCATGCTTTTCAATGGTAAAAAAACCTCTTTTCTGGAGAGAAAAGCTTTTGTTTTTAGAGGTTAATAAATACTCTGATCATGTGCAGCAGAAAGACAATCACAGCTGACTGGATCAGCTGATGAAAGCTTTGAAACCATAAAAATATGCAAACTCTTAGCCACAGGCTTGATGCTCAGCATTGCAGCACAGAGGAGAAGTTATCAAATACAAATTCATTTCATTGGCTCTAAACGAACCAGTTGGGATTTCAGGGGATGTGAGGAAAAAACCGACCTTGCTGTGGACTTTGTCTGATCTAGCAGATAACTAGAGGAGCTCACGTTTGGAGCATTTCTTCACAGTTTTGCTGAGGGCTGAAGGAAGCTCAGAGCTCTTTCTAACCCGTGTGTGAGGGAACTGCTTTGGACATCAAGCAGACACAAAAGCTGCATCTGCCTGCGGGGATGTTCGTGTTCGGTCTGCGGTTACAGCCCAAAGTCTCCGAGTCTATAACGTTGTTTTCTCTGAAAGCAAAGCAAAGCTGCGTCCATGTTGTCCGGTGACTGTTAGCACGCAGCCTTTGTGTTTACGCTGCACCGTGGGGAGGAGAAAGCGGCGCATGGAGTAGTGCTGCGGAGGCCTGCCGTCTGGTGTGTGTGCCGAGTGTGTCTGGGGGGAACGGGTCTTCAGTGGCTACGCTGTCAGAGACTATTGCTTCGTTCCCTCAGGCTGTTGTGTTGAAGCTGCCCTGTGGGATCCGATGCCCCAACAGTTCAGGGAATAACCCTCAGCTTGCCTTGTGAGAACAGACGCAGCGCCCTGCTCTGTGAACACGGCAACGCTTGACATGATTCAACCAGAGCTTCTTGTTAAATAAGCCGTGCAGCTGCATGGGAAAAAAAAAAACAGGGTAAATGTTGTAGATTACATTGATACATAACATGTAGAAGCTGATAACTATCAGGATGATTTAAAGGGACATACTGTGTAACTTTTGACCCACATATCAGCCTAATGTGAGTAATGATGGAGGATTTCTGGGGTGAGTATTCAGTGTTGTATCTGCAGCTCTAATTATTCTAGTTTATACCTTCAACCAGATGTTTTCCACCGTTCCACTCAGCTGCTGAATGTCAACATTGCTGGAAGGGTTTTTTGCCATTGGTGGGATATTTTGTCAGGTTTTTATTCCACATGCTGACAGCTGGTGAATGAAGCATGAAAGGTAAGGTTTGGGTCTTTGTTCAGGCTTTAATACTGAATTCATCTCATGCTGAGGCTGGATCGTTTGATTAATGGCAGCACTGTTGCAACTCCTCAGTAAGGAAAGAAACTACTGGCTGTCCTCAACGTTACTAGAAGTCTTTACATGACATCATTGTGTAATTTGCATAATCAGCCTGGTTCATATACTTATAGTTGCAGGTGACATAAAGAATACAAGATGCTCCCAATATGTTTAAAGGTACAAAAGAACCGCCACAACTGCAACCCTCCTCATTTATCTGGACCACAAAGTGACCTAAAGACCCAAAAGGCGCACAATTTTTTTCCCATTTCTTTAGTTTCTAAGATAAAAGTTAAAAATATGGTTTGATTAAAGCTGAAACTTGGCATATCTCAGCTAGCTGTGCAGTGTGTCCTTAATACAGAGATGGAAATTTGGGGGCATTGTTGGTTTCTAAGTGGCACGTTTATCCCTACACCTTAAAATGCCAAGATTATTTTCATTATGTTCTGATCACCTGCAGAAATCCCTGTGTTTGATCTAAGAACCACAGAGATTTACTATCTCACCGTAAGGCAGCAGTGTGGGAGGAGGATTCCATGAGCGAGGTCGATGCATCAGCTGCAGATGAATTGTAATATAGGAGAAGCACCAGGAGGAGACTTGGTGCACATGGTGGAGCGTACATACAGTATCACTGGGATGTATGCATCGGCTCCGGCGACTCGGCTCACTCAGGTAGGAATCCATCAAACTTGTTTACAGCCTCGCTGAGAGCTGATGGAGCTCACCACGTTTGCTCCTTTCTTCTTCTATTCCCACTTCTTTCTCTGTGGGAAGAGAACAAGCTATGTTACAGCCATTAAGTGACATTAAATAGACAAGCATGCTGCTGAGCTGCAGGCTGAGGGGAAACGTCAGGAGTACAAGAGAAAGCCTGCCGAAGGCCTCAGCAGGCAAGAAAGTTTGTCCTTTTGTTGGATAGAGACATTTGGTTGCAGTTATACATGGGATTATGGGATTTTAAATTAGATAAACATTTTTTACTTCCTATGATCCAAACACTGTCTGTCCGTGAACGATCCGTAGCTTGCTGTTCAACGCCCCTCTGCTCCACAGCCCGTCTCTGCCTCCTCCTTTCTGATATCTCATCATCCGTATATCCTGGCTCAAACCGATAGGGACGGCAGTCATATTCAAACTCTTCTTCTATTTCCAATTACGATTGCAATTCTTCTGCCATGTTGTTGAAAAGTTAGCCTCCGTTAGCTTCCCAGTGCTTTCTTCTGAGCGCCAGCTGTAGTAAACAAAGTGAGGTCGCTAATGGCTGGCTGCGTGCGGAGGTGACGTCACGCCCCCGACGCACAATTAAGGCCCCACTTGCAAAAAAGTGGACTTCTCCTTTAAATTATACTCTTTACACAGAGCAAAGCACATGTTACAGATTAAGCTCTCAGGATTTGCATTAACACTGGAAGCACGGCCAGTGGTCTTTTGACCGCCAGTCACGTTATCATGCTATTTAGTGTATAGAAAACTAAACGGCTGAACCTGATATTTTAGGACTTTTCTTAGATAGTTGTTGTCTGTAGTTTTACCCGCTTACTTATTTGGAAAAGTAAACACATCAATATTTAGGAGCAGTTTAACACGTCTAAATCGCCACAGAGCCGCTCTGGGAGACTCTTTCTCAGCCAAACTGTCACATATCAGAAGGCTACGGAGTAGTAACAAATCCCCTCCCTACTCTGCTTCTGATTGGCTGTAAGATCACAAACCCCATGTACTGACAGGCTGCTGGTTCCTGTCATTCATATCAGCCTCTGCTCATGTGCTGCTGCCCGCTTCAGACAGCAGGCAGGTGGCTGTCACACCCCTGAGACAGCACAAGCATGAACGTAACACGTTCTTATCACTAGATCGCTCTGAATAATGTCCAGGGACACTTTATTTCCCAGTTTAAACCATTAGTTTACTTATCTATGGAAGATTTATTTAAAAATAAAAAAAACTACTTAGAATAATAGCACTCTGTAATCAGAACATATTGGGTTGGGTCCGGACTGATGTGTCTCTGAGCCGGATCCGGACTGGGTTCCGGACTTTTATGATCCTTGCTTTACATATTATCAGTATTATTATGTTTACCTTTCCAAATTATGTTATGATTTTGTCAATATTCAGTCATGCAGCTGCTGTATCAGCCCAAACCATGAATAACTTATGTTGCGGTCAAATGACCGCTGGTGGCACTCCTCGGGTTTAGAACGTGACGCTCCTAGTGTCACGTTCGGGTCTTTCTCTGTCCATTCATCATTGAGCTTTCTGTTGAATCAACTTCTTTTCTTAAGGTAGAGTCTTGTAGCCAACCTTCATGCTTTAAAGAAACAAGTCAGACTGTTGCACTTGACCAAGCTGTGAATGCTGATTTTTTTTTTTTGATTGGTCATTTGTGGTTCACTTAATTGTATGTCTGGCTAAAGCAGGTAAATTCTACCTGTTTATATGCATGGAAGAATGTGCAATTAGTTATAGGCATTCGTTATATGAAACTAGCCATGTATAATAATTACAGTACACTCTAAAAGCAGGTATGAAATTCCTCCGGGAGCTTCCAGTTGAGTAGTCCAGCATTAATGTGTCGAGATGTAGTGCCTGGATGTGCATTGTCCATGACTGTTTTTCATTCAGGTGAAAATACCTGGTACAGCTGCCTGCTCTGTAATAACCATACTTGACATTTCTCTCTCCTCCAATCTGTGGAGACTAGTGCATGCTTTCCATTCCAGTTGAACCCATTAAGGCTTTCTCTTCTGTACTCCTTCCACTGGCCTGTCCTTTGGCAGGGCCCTTGTGAATGTCAAAACTGACTGTTTAGCATCACAATAAAGCAGATAGATACTGGACAGAGAAGTAAAGGAAAGGAACTGGCCTCTGACTGGCAAAGGGCATGAACAAAAAGATTTTAAAAAGGCTGCCTTGACTTCCACCAGGTTAAACTTTACCGACTATGCCAATTTATATTTTTCCCTACTTTTTGTGTGTCAGTTTTTTAGAGACGTCATTGTACTTTAAATATGATTTTTACACTTCCATGGACGTCATTGAAACTGGTTGGAAACTTTACCTTTGTTGTAAAGTAGCGCGGCTAATTTTAGCCTTGCTAGGCAGCTTTGGCATTATATTAGTTTTTTAATTTAAAGAGTATTTTTTTAAATACCTTTGCTTGTTAATTTCTTCCTTCACATTCTTTAAAATCTTTATCGTTTTGTCTTTATAATGCTTTGTATCTTGTTTCTTGTCCAAGAGTGAATTGCAACTTATAACAAAGCTAATGAAGTCACTGTGAGTTATTTAGTGCAAAACTTAGTATTCCAAGTTTATTTGATGCAGTTTATCTTATCCTTTCATTAAATGCGGTCTTTTCTGAAACTTATATGTTAAAATTTCCTTCTCTTGGGTTCACAGTAGTTTGTGCCCATCCAGTGTTCCTGATGAAGCTCATATTAATGATATATTATGTCAAACATTCTTCAAAGAGGTTATAGCAATTTTCCTTTGTTAGTTGAAAAAATAAATAAACAAGGACAAGTAGGAAAATTGATCCAAATCTAATAAAAATTCAAAAGTTAATATGATAAGAAGACTATAGGTCATTTTAATATTACATTACATTTAGGAAAGTTAATAATCTAGACCCACGTCTTTATAAATAATAGTGCCCAGTAAACTTGTTTATGCTTGTTTCAGTTTTCAGGCTGTGGCACATGTGGATAGCTGTGATTTGTGTGCAAACTTGATTTTCTTTCTGAATGGGGAGCTAATTAGCCTGGAAAGATTGACCAAAAAGGAGAAAGTGTTGAAAATTATTTCACAGTTAGGTGCTAATGCAGACAAACTGGCGCACATGTGCTCACACATTGTTTCCTTTCAGCTTTCCTTTCCTTTTTTCGGGAACATCGCCCACCAAATAGAGTCATTCTTAACATTTACTTTGATATAACTTCAGATAGACTGCTGAAATATGTAATAGCAAATTGCACATGGGTCTTTCTTAACTGAAAATTTGTTGATGATAGGGAAATATGCAAAGCAGTGAGTGCCATCATATATTTGACTCCATTAGGTTTACTTTTTTGTGTGCCTCATTATTGTGGCTTTGAGTTTCCTCTATAAAGCTTTGTCTTGCATTGTTACACACAGAGAAGGGATGCTCCTTCTAAATGCTGCCTTGGCTGAGTCTTTTGATTTTCTACAAAAAGATAAGTGAAAACGGCATCTAGATGTCACCGTTTACCGCTTGGGTTTGATCTTTTTAGCCTCAGCGGTTTGTTTTTTAATTTTAGCTCTTTCATTTAACGCCCCTATTTATCATTTATGCAGTAACATAAAAGTTTGCTAAATGTTTTTTATTCTACTAAAATATAGTAGTTGGCAGTGTTTTCATTAATTTATCAACATCCTTGCTCCCACTCATTGAGACCTCTACATACTGTAGTGCAAATATCTGGTGGGTATAATCATAGAATTCCAATATAATTTAGCCGTACCAATGTCGGCTGTGATGCCACAGATGTTATAATTTTTTTAGCAGTATTTCATACTATATTTTAAATCATGGTACAGGTTCAGCAATGTGTACCTATCACAGGAAGCGGTTCCACCTTTTTATCGTCTGGACAGATTGGCCTGAGGAATTTTGTTTTGTTTTTTCTCGTACTAAGTTAGTTAATGACCATTACGGCTCTATATCACAAAAACAAAACTAGGTTTTATCTAGAAGGGTAGTTTTGAGTCATATTGAGTCACGTAGTGTTTGGTACAGAGCAGAAAGGTACGTTTCCCCACGAAAGAGTAAATGCTTTGTACCATCCTTTGGCTAGCTGAGGTTATGGCTGGCAACAGTTTAAAGGAGAGAGCAGAGCTTGAAGATCCTTTTATATCTTTAAAATTTCTTTTTTGGGAGCTTTTTGTCTTCCCCTTGAAGGATGTGAATGGACAAAGAAAAGTGGTGAAGATGAAAGTGAACTGTTTGACTTTTAGCCCCACCACATCAGCGCGTAGACAGAGGCCACTCCAATTGAAGCCTGCTCATGGTTGTTTTATTAACCAAACATGTAATAGCCTTTCAAGTAATCATATGTTACTTTATGTTTTACAGCGTATTTTTATGAAAGTTTTACTTTTAAAAGAAAACATTGAACTGTGGTTAACTTTAATTAATTGCAGAAGTACAACTGAATTATCTTTATTTTTCTCCTGAAATATCCCTCCCTTAAATTTATGCCATGTGCAGAGATTTAGACACTTTTGCCTATTAAATAGAGGAGTTTTATCTCTATTTATGCACTATATATTTTTCTATTTATGGTTCTTTTTCTGGGAGAATTTTGTTTAATTTTAGATATATTTTAACATATTCCTGTTTACACCACAGTTAAGTAGTTTTTATTATTTTTCTCCTTTACTGTACTGAAGATTAACCAAACCTGGACCTTAAAGTGAGGTGCAAAGTCAACCGTGACTTTAATAAGGTAACCTTACACCGCTAATCTGTGTATATATGAGACAGGGCATGGACATGTTAGCTGCACAACAGAAGAGACTAATGTGAGACAGTAACTTCCCTCTATGTATTGTTTTAACACTTTTATACAGCCTGACTTTGTGATTGGTGTTTTTCTCAATGCTTGGTTAGACAATGGGATTGTTTGCTTACATGCTTGTGGCTAAGCTTATGCACAACAAACTAGACACAAAGCATGATTGCACTGTTTCTGTTTTTACCCTACCCTGTTGCCTCAGTTGAGCTACATCAGTCCTTGAAAGAGAAGGGATTTCTTGGAGTGCTGTCCTGTTAACCGGTGGCTCTGGTAGATCATTGATGAGCCAGGCTGGGATGCGCTGTACTGCTGCCAGAAAATTCAGGCAGGCTCTTTTGACCTCACTGTTTGAAGAAAGTGTGTGTGTCTACTCTGTGCAGGCTACACGGTGGTCAGAGAGCAAGGAAGGAGCACAGAATCTTTCTAAAGGTCTGAGAGAAAATAAAAAGAAGGCCTGTTGACCTTTCCTCTCAGACGTCCTGGAGGAAAAAGCGCACAAGTGGAGCAATAATATGAGGCTATGGTAACAGGAAATGACCTTTCAAAGTAAAGTTCAGTTTAACTCAGGCAAATGAGAAGTGTCATCTTTGGGGTCCTCTTGTAGTAAATACAAGATTATTAAACACTGGAAAGGATCTGATCTAAAGAGTCATGAATGTGTGCAGTAAAAGTTTTTAATATGCTTATGAATGCTAAATTAGAGTTTTTTTATTTTTATCTTTGACTTGGTCATTATATACACAGTCATGTCATTGGTGCTTTAGAAAGGCTCTGTGTGCTTCGGCGTACTGGAGAGCCTAACATAGTTTAGAGTGATCTGTCCATTACAGATGTGTGGTGTAAATTATGATCCTTGGTTGGATAAGTGCCCGTTTACAACGTTACGTTACGTTTTAGTAAATCTCCAAGATGGGGATATAGAACAAGTAATTAGATTTTGGGGGTGATCGGATCACCGGCTGGATCCAGGAATGTTTTCATTTACGGTACAACCACCCCAGTGGGTCATTTTGACATCCTGGCGACACAGCATTTTTTGCTGATAAATTTCTTTTGCAACTTTGGTGCATATTTTTTTTTTTTTTTTTTTTTTTTTTTTTAATTTTCGCTTCTTTTTTGTTTAGTTTTTTTCTGTTTGTTTTTAGTTTTGAGAATCAAGGAGCTATAACCTAAAGCTCCAGTTTAAGGATAGGGAAGCAACCAGGGTGATGAGTTCTAGCATGACGTCTTTTGGGAGTAAGCCTTGGCTTTTTCAGCTCTGAAAACCTAGACTAGACAACAATTGAAAACTTAAAAATAGCCCCCATTTGTTCTCCTTGTAGAGAAACTTTCACATACACAGTTGATATGGCTCTAGGATGACGTATGTCCATATTGTTTTTTTTATTACCAGACAGAGTGTGCAACTGGCCAGGTCGTATGGACAGAGAGCAGCGAGAGGGTTAATGAACAAAGCTTACCCTCCTTGGAGGGTTTTAGATGGAAGAGGCTGACTGCTTGTAAATCATCCATCAGCCTGCACAGTGATTTAAGCCTGAGCTCTGACAATGGAAGGTGTTTGGGCTACAGCAGAGGGGGACATGATTTATCAGGGAGGTGAGCGATTATGCGAAGCTTCTGTACATGAGAGACGGGCAGAAATAAAAGATGATCCCATATCGTTTCATGAAACATGCAAAGAAGAGTCTGTGGGTGCTTGTGAAAAATAGCCACGTGATGACAGCAGATAAATGGATTGTGGGTGTGTTTAAGCTTGAGTATAGATTATTGTGAAGTGTTCAACTTTATGAAGAAGCTGCTTACTCTAAAATAAATATTTAATAGTCAGAAAGAGCTATAACTGTTCCTGATGATTTCCTGTAATATTCTAGCTAATAATTATAATGGTAGGCTTTCCAGCTCATCACTGCTATGGCATAATTAAAAACATCTTACTGGGAAAGAAATCACCAAAATGCAGCTTTTTTTAATGGGTGATTATGTGTCTCAGGTGTTCGAATTGAAAAATGATGAGCACCAAAATAGATCAGGGACAGAGAAAAGTCTCTGATCCTTTGGCAGTGTAGTAGAATAAAAAATGAAACACTTAACGTTAAACCTCTGTGCTTTTCATGTGCAAATTCAACTTCGCACATTGACAGTTCACACTGGTTCAGCAGATGACTGGTTTAACTTTTACTCATGTTTTTTCTCTCTCACTCTTTCTTTTTTTTATGAAAGTCATAATCTATTTTTTTTGCTCCAGTTCCCAAGACAGTGAAGGATTTGTACTCTGATGAAAGTGGGTAAAAGAGTTGACATCCACTTTATTAAGCTTAAATGATTCCTTTTGAAGATCCGAAAGGATACAAATATATATATATTCTAACAAAATCAAATACTGCAGACCACCTTCACTCCGCCATAACTGCTTCAGACTTCTGACAGATGCCTTGAATGTGGAAACAAAGTGGGAGAAAAAGATGTAGATGAAAGAATGCGTCAAGTGTCTTTGCCTTCAGACTTAAAGGTACTTGAGTCTTACTGACAGTTTACATCATGGTTTTTTCCCTATTTAGTTAAATAACTGGCATAGATTCTATGGTACCATCATCTTAAACTGAAAATCTGTCTTGCTGTCTGCATCTCATGCTTATCATGCTACACTTATTATGGAAACAGTTGTAATATTGCAACATATTTTGTTGCACTCACATGGTCAGAAAAACCAACTAAGGCATCATTGTAGTGTATAATGCTTACCAAGCATTATAACAGTAAATGTCATGAAAGATAATCACACAAGTCACATTTTTTAAATCATAATTTAGTAGGCTAGTAAAAAACTAATGAGATTCTAAGACTTGCTCCCTATTCCTAGCCTGATGGGTGTGGTTTGCCTCACATGTACTGTTTTGAATCTCTGAAACTCCTCTTGAGTGCAATTAAACATCTCATAATATGCATACTTACAATAAGTAATCCCAAAAGCAATTAATTCTCAGGAGTACAGAACCTTGCTTACAAACCCACCCATTCAGACCACACAGTCAAGAACATCCACAAATGGCAGTAACCATCGTACATTCTTAGAGCTCTACTATGTTTTTTATTTTGCAATTGATCTCTTTTTTAATTTTAATTCTTGTTTTTCATCTGTGCTGTTTCTCGGTTTTTATATTTATTGTAGAGCACTTTGGTCAGCTGTTCTGTTGTTTTTAAAGTGCTTTAGAATTAAAAAGGCATGGTATAACCAGAGACTGGTTCTTTAGATATTTCAGCTAGAAAACAATGTCCAGAGAAATAGTTGTACATATGTTTTTTTGACTGCTGAAATATAAATTCAGTTTATGATACTGCAGCAAAAAGGGCTTGAAATGCACAATGCGAAATCATCTCCTCAGTTTGAATTTCTCAATTCTGGAAATGAACAGATGAACCACATTTAGAAGTTGTGAAACATCCCATACATTATGTTTCACATAAGCTACAGTAAGAAGTACAACTTTGACTTGGGACAAACAACAAAAAAGTATATTAAAGAACAATTTTTGAGTCTTGAACTGATAAATGCAAGGATTTAGCTCTGTGCATTGGCTTAAAAAATACTGTGATACAACTGTGTGTGTATCGTCTGCATACTAGTGAAAGTTGATGCCATGTCACCTAATTATGACACCCAGTGGAAGAATATATAGGATGGAGAGCAAGCACTGAACTCTGAGAAGTACCCTACTTGACACTGCTGTAAGAAGAGCACTTGTTACATGAACAAATAGGAACCAACTAGAGAAATATGATTTAAACCAAATTAATGGGGTTCCATTTATTCCAGTAACATTTTAAAGGCTCGTCAATAGAATATTGTGGTGTCAAAACACAGGTCTATTAAAACAAGTACAGGCACAAGACCACTATCAGAGCCTATCATCAATATTTGACCAAATTAATGTCAAGATCCAAGAGAAAGTAAAGGAATTTTATTCAGCTCCAATTAAATTGAAAAAAAGCATAAAAAGTCATGTAAAGTTGATTGGAAAAGAAAAGCAATAGATTTCAAACAATCTTCTTTTTGTTTTATGCTTCCTATCCTGAGCACACTGGAAACAGTGGAAAAGAATAATTTATTTTTCTCGGACAGGGCAGCCACCTGCCTCATCTGTTTGGGAGTTGAAAGGACAGTAAGATATCAAATGAGAAAAAAAATACAGTTTTGCATTGTGTTCTTGTAAACAACTCAATACATATCTTATTTTAAATCAGTAATGTTTTATGTAAAAGGAAGAACGACGAGAAGCTCTTAAAAGGAGAAGAGTTACATACAGGGGCAGGGTTAAGCAGCCATTCATTACAAATAAATTGAAAATGGAAACATTATAGAAAATGTTTGATCAGACACTTCTCAAATCTGTGTGAAGAGACAATGGAGCTATTTAAACTGTATTTCACCACTGCTTCGACTCTAAGGATTCTAATTCACATCATTTTACTGTTAATGTTATTTTTATTATTCACCTGGACTATTCAGGCATGTGAACTAGTGCTCGATGACTGTTCCTTTTACAAGCTTATGCGGCAGAGACAACTTTAATTAGTTTAATGCCTACTTTTTTCATAATAAGTTAATATTTTATCTATTATTATGTAAGCTATCAGTTACATTGTTTTAATTTGTGCTGGATCAGTACAGCTTTGCAAAGTGTTATATGCTCTATCGTTTTGCACAAATTGCCAGAGTAGAGAAAGTATTTCTGTTTGTTGAAGATTTTGCAATATTATAACTAACGAAAATATTTTGTATCTGTAATTTTATTGTCAATTGTTTGGTCATGTTAAAACTAGCATTGACTGACAAAATGCCTTTCTAATCTCACTGTTAGAAATTTTGTCTCAGTGCCCAATTTGCAACATCGCACAAGCCCATAATCTGATTAAATTGGCTCCAACAACTACTATAGTCACATTTGATTGATGTAATCAATTGGTCATAGCAGAAGAGCTAAAGGAATTTGTTGGCTTTGAACCTTCATCAGCTTCAAATAATTAAAATAACACACAACTGTATTGTAATTAGGTAAAATTACAATGCTGAACATCAATTTTTCATTCAGCTAATATACTCTTCTTTGATCTTAATCTTAACTATAAAAGAGCAAATTAGATGTGCCAGGTCCCCAAAATTCATCTCATTCATAATGCTAATGTGGTCCAGATTGAAATCTGACTGCACTGCTTGCTGCCACAAGTGGGTTAAAGAGTATAAAAATACTTTTGTAATTTAGTAAACTGACCCTTCAAGGTTAGTTGGAGCACAATTCCTCTAGGTTTCAACTATACAGACTTGCTTAGTGTTTTCTGGGTGAGCATACAGGAGCACGACAGAAAGGAGAATGAAAAGGACAGGGAAGCTGCAGCTCAAAGTAAAAACTAATGGAATAAACAACGTCAGGGGACAGGTGTCTATTTCTTTCTTTGTCGTCACTCTTCCCCCTTCTGTCCGTCTTGAATGATGAAATTGGCAGTGATTTATAACAAATGTCAGCGACAGACGCTGCAGACGGCTGCTTTGTTCCTGTCAGTGCAAGGTAGGGCCTGAGGTAAGCAGCTTTGTGCATCAGTCATTGCCTCTATCTGCTCATCCACTCGCACTCAGTACAAAACTTACTGCCTCACCAGTTTTTCAAATCCATGATCAATGGCCTTTGGCGTACAAATCGCTAGGCTATGCTTTTTTTAAAAAATCTATTCTTACATGTGACTCATTTGTCGCAAAAATAATTATACTTTCCACCTACACACAGACAGTGCACTGTGATCTCTGTCCTCCTCTGATCTGGAGCTGTGTGCTGGCTGCAGGGTTGATGAGCCAGGGGAGGAAAGGAGGACCAACACTTCTAAGTATCAAAACCAGGAGTAATTGTCAAACACTGTTGCCTGAAAAGTCTATTTGTTTGTAGATAAAATTGTAATAATAGATAGAATAACCAGTAAACACTGTAATTTATATATTATGATTTTGATATTCCTCCATTCTCCATCCTTTGATTTTCTCCATTCTTAAAACACATTTCATGGACAGAAAGAGGCTCTCTGTACAGATAGTTTGATGAAGTGTTGTTTTAACTTCTCCTGTTAGCAAAAAAAACAACAAAAAAACCCTTTGCTAACTTCTGTCCTGCTGAGGGGAAGTTATGCATGAATAATTGTAATAACCACAACAACATCTCAGCCTGCTCGAGAACCTCTATATTTTATATTCTCTGATTTCACACATGACATATTTTTTCACTGATGATACAAGCAGCCTTTCTGGTCTCATGAGCTTACAGCCAATGATGCGATGGAAGTGAACTGTGTTGATTGTTGGGGGTTTTGCAAGTAGGGAACCGCCTTTGAGCCACCCATAATTATCTGTCATTTCAAAACATTGTTTTTACTGACTATGATTTACTTTTTTTCCCCTCTGTTCATAATTCCCACCCTGGTGTTAATTTATAATGAGAACTTGCTGCTTAATTACACATGTATTTGAAAGGTCTTTGCCTGGCAAGAGCTAATTTGTTAGACTGTTTTGTCAGATAAAAGACAGTTGGCTTGAGCTTGTGTCACTTGGTCCCCACTGTGAAAGTAAACTCCCCCAAAAATAAACAGATAAATAATGTGAATCACAAGAAGCTATTAGATGTCTTTGATGAAACAAACTTTCCATTTAACAGGAGTAAAAGTAACTGTCAGGTAAATGTGTATAATGTAAATGTGTACAAAAGAAATGTAGTGATCTTAGTTACCTTCTCAACCAGTAACCGACAGTATTTTCCCCAATGTCAGTTAATCGGATAATGGCTTTCTCCTCTTTACCTGCCTGTCACCAACAATTACCAGCTGTTCGTAGTTCCATGAGTTTAGTTTAATTGTCAGCTCAAACTTGTGCTGTATAAAGATCTCCATCTTGAATGTTTTATTTTCTCTTTCCATTTTTTTTATTTTTAACTGCATTTTGACATGAGAACTATTCTTCTTTAGTTATGAGTTGCCTCTGTTCTTTTGTTTTGAACTGATGTGTAGAATGTACTTGCATATTTTGATGATTTTTAATTGATTTTCATTTGGGATTTAAGAAAAAAAATCACTGACATTTCAGTGGAGTAAGCTGGCATATGTTGACTAATAACCATGTCAGGCTGGATTAAACTACTTCTACATATTAGTATTCTAACATCAGTATACACGCACACACACACACATGCATTTACTTTCAGATTTCAAGCTCAGTTCAGATTTTCCAACTTGAGCGTAGCCACTCTCAACGCGTGTCAAAAGCGGCGGGAGCGACCGACGCTCAAACTCTCAAATTTTGCTGCTCCCGACACTCAAAACGCACTGCTCAACAGCCACCGCACCTCGACGCGTGTTTGCATAGACTTTACATGTAAACCTGACGCTCCCGATGCTCTCGCCACTTTTGGCCTGAACGCACCATGAGCTTCACGCAGTACTTTGTTGGATACAGTGCTCATATCTACAAATGTTTGGTGCAGTATAACCAACATGCCAATTGATTTCTAAGTAAATCCGTTATTGCGTTATCACAAATGAAACAGTTCAATAGGCCACGTGAAAATATCAGTGCATGCATGTCCCTGCCTTGCAGCAAAAGACAGGGGAACTTCCTGCTATTTTTTATAAAGAAACCATTTTTTCCCATTAAAAAGTTCCCAATGAAAGAGATAATGTCAGACTCTTCACCTGTCCTCCTTTTTTCACTATGGAAAGCTCTACAAGCTGTCAAAGGGCTCCAACTGAGGTTTTATTTATTTTTTTCTTCCTCCTGTTTTGTCCTGAGTTCTTTGTGCTACTTTGTGATAGCAGGTGTGTTTTTTTTTGTGGTTGTATATTTGGTGTTAAGGAGTAAGGCTGATGCAAAGAATTTTCCTTCTTGTGTGATGTGAAGTGGCCATTTATGTTTAAACTGTCAGGATTCCTTGATGGCCAGGTCTGAGCAAGGTGTTTTTCTGTCACAACAATGGAGGACTTTTTAGACACAAAAGCACAGAGACTAAGTGTTGCAGATAATAAGGTTTTTCATGTCTCTGCACATGTACAGTTTAAATTGGTAGAGCTGAAACAAATTGACATTGAAGGAATACTACCAAAGAAAAGTGCATTATAAAAGAAATGGAGAAGACTAGTTGAAGGGGAAAAAATGGCAGTAATGGCACACAATGTGTAAGTCTTTTCAAATTGGATGTTTTGGGTTGTCTTTTTCCTTCTTTCTTTTGTTGTGTTACAAAAAAAGGATAAAAATTAATCTAATCATTCTTATAAGTACAAGTAAGTTAAGCTGAATAAGTAAGGGATTTTTGCTGCTTCCGTAACACTGGATGAAATGATCACAGAATCCCACTTTGATCACACCAGCGTTGTCACAATACTACAACTTTGATACTGATACTAAGGTTTGTGCTCAGAACTCAATGTTATATGTGATACTTGATCTGTTTAAAAAATAATAATAATTATTAAAAAATCTCAAAAGCAGAGCACCACAAAAATAACCCAACCCAAATAATACAATAAAAGAAAAAAAAACTGTTTATAAGAAAGCACATAACATTGTAAAATCAGTGTTATATATTAAAGCTGTTTTAGCATGTGCAAAGATAAAGTCCTCTCAGACTGTTAGTGTCAAAAATACCAACCTTAAAAAACTTATTATCAGATACAAACAGCTGAGTTGTGTGTAAACCTACCTGCATGGCTTTGTCGCTGTAACTATGGATTCAAGGCATGAACTTTGCACATTTTAAAATCAGTTGAGACAGAAATATCAATCAAGAAAAGCCCAGCAGGATGTTTGCAAGACATTTCATCACTTACACATGCGTATTAACACAACCAAGGAGTTATCCAGCATGGTCTTCTTTTAAACAGAACACCATTCAAACCTGACAAGGGCAGACTGCATGATGGGAAAGCAATCATTAAAGCTGTAGTTACAGGAACTACTGATTCACTACTCAGGTTATCAGTTCAGTAGAATTTTTCACACTCTGCTCGCTTTTATTTTTGACCTTTCAGACTGATGCAACTGCAAGCAAATTTCTTTTCCCTGATGCAGTAATGAATGAGTTCCCCAGAGTGCTTTTGAGGTCTGTTAAAAATCAATAATCACAGCAAGATTTAGAATAAGATTAATTGTGTTTATTTGCAATTTGCATATGTGGTGTTTTTTCACTGATTTCTTGAATCCAAAGCATGACCTAACCTCTTTTTATTACCTTCATTTGCAAGTTGCCTTTTTGTATGATGATCTTAATGTGATTGTGGCTTAATAATCATGGAGTCATTCATGTGCTGATGATGAGTCCAGCAGTCTGGTGCTCATCAGTAATTACCAACCTTTGTGCTGAGCGTAGTACATTTTAACTTTTGTATGCTGGTGTAAAAGTTTTACAACTTTACCAAGCATCAGCTTCTTATTCTTTTTTCATTTGTTTATCTTTTTTCTCTTTTAATTGCTTATTTATCTTATAGGAGCTAAGTCATTTAAAGTTTGTTCAAAGGGATACTGTGTAACTTCAGGCCCCAACATCAGCCTAATGTGAGTTATGATGGATGATTTGTGGAGTCAATACAAAACGTCTGAGTGTTAGTGCTATGAAGCGACGGCCCTCTTCAGAAACCAAGCATTGTAACTGTGTGGTAGCAGATAGGCTACTAATGGGATTCCGTAAACTACATTGATGTGCTTTCCACATCTTCTAGCAAAATTGTAAACAAAATTTTAAACAACAGCAGCAAGTCCTGATGAGCTACAGAACGTTGTAGTGTAAACCTGTATCTTGATGCGGGTAGTTGAAGCTAATCAGCTATAGACCAAAGCTAACTCTCTAAACCTTTTTGTGCCAGTAATGCAGTTTTTTATGCAGTAAATGCCTATTTTATCATTCATGTAAATCTCAAAGTAGTAACACAATGTTTAGTATTAGGGCTGGACAATTAATCGATTTTTAATCGTGATTACAATATTGCCCTTTCAAAATCATAAAAACATTGTAATCAAAGAAAAATGATCAATGTCAGATGCATGTAACAGGAATGCATATAAACTGGGTTTATTTTTTTATTCTTATTATTTTAATATTATTTTACTCCTTCACTTGTTTCTAATTTATTTCCACCTGTCTTTTTAAAAAGTTATATTTTAGTTTGAGTTTTGGTGGTTCAATATACACTTTTTTTTTTTTAAATCAATGAATAATCATGTACATTAAAGGTGATAGAGAATCAAAATCCTAATTTTCAATTTTTTGATGCGTTAAGTTCCCCTTTTTTTAATTGCCAGAAAACACACCAATGTGTGTTTGACTATTTTCTGACGCCATATTACGATGAGCACCCCCACCCCCGCACAGAAACATTCCACTCACCCCGTTCCACACACGCCCCCGTTCGCACCTCTTCTCTGCTACCATTTGAAGGCGGACACAATGGTGAAGCCCCGCCGTGCTTTCCCCTGGCTGCGCCAGCGGTGTGCAAACTTCTTCCACCTCCTCCGCCAATTCTGGTTCGGATATATAAGGCTGGATCTCTGAAAACGCCATGGCTAATGATATTAGCAGTGAAAGCAGTGAAGACAACATGGCGGCCAGCCAATCACGGAGGCTAGTTCACAGCGATGACGGATGACGTCGACGTTTTACGTGCATTTCTTAATGAGGTTACCAGATAAGCTCAGAAACTACGCCAAAAAGGGTAAAACAATGTGTTATTTACTAAACACACATACAGTGCACTTTGTACAGCCTTTTAAGAAGGTTCTGAACCATTATAGACCCAACCAATATTTTTTGGCTACTTATCACATCACAGGATTGAGGATTAATACCCCACTCAACCATTCTTGATCACCTTTAATCGTGATTTCATTATCAATCAAAATAATTGTGATTATTATTATTTTATTTATAATCCATCCATCCATCCATCCATCCATCCATTTTCTGAACCGCTTAATCCAATTGGGTCGCGGGTGTGCTGGAGTGTGTCTACCCTATCCCAGCTATCAACGGGCGAGAGGCGGGGTACACCCTGGACAGGTCGCCAGTCTGTCGTACTAATTAAGGCTGGATGATTATGGATAAATGCAATGGTTTTCATATGCTGTAATGTCGCATAACCTACAGGCTAATGCTCATGTTTCCATAACAACCAAGAGATAAATGTATTATAAATAAGTAGAAGCACTCAGTCACATACATCCACTAGTAGGGCCCAATCCTTAAATGGTGAAAAATTACTTAACTATGAGTTGGTCAGAGTGGTCTGCACACATGATTCCAGACATGGTTTTTAGTTGTAGAAAATGAAGCTCAATGGTGACCTTCCATGGACTTTGGAGTCCTAGAGAAACAGTCAGCTCAGTTTTGTTTTGGTTCATTTAATTTATGAGGGTTGCTGTCTGCTCGGTTTAGCATTGTAAGAACATTGTTAGATGATCTTTTACACAGTGTTCTCGTGGATATGAATACCCTAAATCCTTTACACTTTGATGGTCAAGAAGTTGACAGTCATGATTTTGAGAGAAAACGTGTCACCACTGAATAGCTGTCATTAAATTCTGTGCATATACACTTGTTCGGGTCAGCATGCATTCTGCAAATTTAAAGATCACAAAATAGCTCCTGTCAGCCATCATCAGCCTGAAAATGTGGTTTCTTTTTGCTTATTTTGTTCAGTGGGATCAGTGTAAATATTACCTACAATTGTGATTACTGCTAACACATATAAATGTTTGCAAGCTAATGTGTGACTAGAAAGGTTTGCGGGGTTTTGTCTTATTTGAAAAACTATCTAAGGTGATTTCAGTCTTCATCAGGAAGTCATTTTCCATAAATGAAGGGAATGCCGAGACAAAAACACAGAGGACAGAAAACCATCCAACTTGTGAATTGTCCCAATGAAATGAATAAAGACGGTTTTACAGAATGAAGTCGCTCTAAATATTAAAGTTCATATCAGGGACAAGTGAGGACTTGTGCCTAAAATAAGCTAAATATAATCAGAGTGTTTAGTTTTAACAACAAGGACAAAGTAGAAAACTGCTCTAGAGGATTCTTCAGTGTTTTGGATCATTTGCATCATGTAGTTGTAAGAGAAGCAGTTTGTCAACTTTGTGCCCTTGTTTTAGAATAGAGAGATGTCCTGTGATAATCCTCCGTCTCACATAGGAACTATAGATCTGCATGAACACTGACCAGAAGCTGGAATTTAAAAAGTTAAATCGCAAACTGAATTGCAAATGCAATATTGGTCAGAAAATCATAATTAGATTTTTTTTTCCGTCAGCCGGAACTCTATTTCCAAATTGAATGAATATGTCTTTAAATCAGCTTGACTCACACAACTCAGACAGGGATGTGTTTTCCTGTCACATCTATCTCAAAGAGATTTTTGCTTTCTTGCACAAAAAAAAAAAATGAAGCCTTTTGTTTTACTTTCTAAGTAGGTGAGTTACTGTTGTGATGAAAACTATGATAATGTTGTTGGAAGGTAGACACATTCCTAGGATGTAGATAAGAAAGAAAATATTTCTTGATTAAAAGGAAGAGAAATTTTGAGATACGGTGTATATTTAGACATATTAAAGGGAGTAAATGTAAGATTTTGCTGAAAAATATCTTTACATTAGCCTTTTTATTTGACCTTTTATATTTAAAACATGGTTTGATGAGCCGACTGACACCTCAGCAGTTCAGCACCGGTGCATCTATTAGCCTGTATCTTATTTTCCTGAACGTACCCCGGGTCGGAAGTTCCCTCGCTGTTTCTGTGGATGTGACGTCTAGCGCGTTCATGTGAAATGGTTATGGGCCAGCTCTCGCTGCCTATAAATACAACAATTTCTGCCACAAAACTCCTTCATTTGGCCAATGTTTTGTTCTGAATCACTGGTCAGATCCCTCTGTGAGATCCATGCGGCTCGGAGTTGGTTTTTTTTGTGGCGATTCGTCGTTATTTACACCCATTAGCTTGAAGCGGTAGCTTCAATGACGTCACTTCTGGGACGCATCACACCGCCTGTAATGGCTGTAAAAAACGACGGATCGCCACAAAAAGCAACTTCAAGCCACATGGAGCTCACAGTGGGATCGGCCCAGCGATTCATAACAACTTACTGGTGAAATGAGAGAGTTTTGTGGCAAAAATGTCGTATTTAGAGGCTACGCGAGCTTGTAAATGGTAAATGGACTGTACTTATAGAGCGCTTTTTTCGTCACGGACTACTCAAAGCGCTTTTCATCACATGTCACATTCACCCATTCATACCCATTCATACAGCACCTATATTGGAACATACTGGTTGCAAGGAACTAACATTCACACACATCGGGAGGCAAGATAGGGTTCAGTGTCTTGCCCGAGGACACTTCGACATGTACCGTAGTGGAATCGAACCAAATCAAACCGACTAGTCTATCCACTGAGCTACAGCCGCCTTAAGATTACATAAAGTCCCTTTAAGTTGAAAAAAATAAGTGGAAAACGATTAGTTTTAAAGTTAAAATGAGAGAAACAGAGAAAAGACCAAAAGGATTTGATATCATACTTTGTTTTGGGAGTAATTCAATTATTAGCTCTGCATATATTGAATACATGCAATTGATTCGAAGTGTGTGTTTATCCATGGGTGTGTGTGTATCCCTGTGGGTTGTAGCTAATCGTCAAACAGTGCTGTGGGCCAGAGATTGCTCCTGATGGTGTGCCAGCCGATGTTCATTAAACATTTGGCACACAGTTGGCTGTGTGGACACAGAGCTACCCCTGTCTGTGTGTGTGTGTGTGTGTGTATATACAGTATATACTACATACGGTTAAAGAAGTGGAAGCTAAAAGGAGATTTAAAAAAAAAAAAACAGCTTAAAATTTAAACGGCAAAAATCTAAATCAGAATTTGCTTTTTTTCACTTATGTAAAAACATCACTAATTCCACTTGATACTCTTATACACAGTTGCTTTCTAAACCCTGTATGTAGATTTTTCCAAGGAGAATTTATCACATTTCAGTGGTTTTACGTTGTTGGATTAGTCCTCATATGATCCCAAGCTGACTTGCTCTTGAGATCTGTGGGGTTCGTACCATCTGTTACAGGACTTCCTGTTCTTAATGAAGAGCTGTATGTTGTTTCAGAATGAATCCAGTGTCTGATTAGATTCTTCCTTGATGGTATTATGTGATGGATATACATGTAGAATTAAATAAAGGGCGCGATAAAGATTTAAGGATTGTGTGCTGCTATGAGCAGATGTTTGCGATGGCTAAGCTATCAAGGATGTGTCAAAACTGGCAGATTAAGTTGGTGTTGAAATGCAACAACAAAAAGAGGAGCATAAAAACTTTAGCCATGTGGCACCTATAACTCACCAAAGATTTATCTTTCAGATACATCTGTATTGTTTTGCTTTAATTAATGTAATCTGTGTAAGAGCTTTGCATTAATTTATGATTTAACTTGTAAGCTTGTTAAAATGGTGAGGGGATGATTTAGTAAATGGAAACTACGAGGCTGTTATTGCCACATTTAAAGCTTTTGTTTGTTTTTTTTTGTTTTAATGCCCTTTTTTCTAAAAAAAAGAAAAAAAAAAGAAATGTATTGACAGTCCACCCAGTGCTAAGTTCCACTGTTTTTATGTTTTTGTTATATCGATGGACTCAAGGATCTTTAAAGAAAATGAACATATTTCTATGTGTTGATTTGCCCTGCTTGTGTTTGACATCAGTGTGAAATGTGGGTCTTGTTCTATGCAGCCTACTTCTCAATTAACATTTCACACTGCATCACCTTAGACTGTGATTTCAATTAATTTCACCCTTAATTTACATATATGACAGCAGTGAAATGCAAACAGTCACGGCTCTGCGTCCCATTGAATGTGTTAGCATTCATAACACATTGAGAACATTTTCCCACTCTCTCGAGACTTATCTTAAAATTAAATCTTTCACTTAGTCTGCACGCATTATTTCTAATAATAAACCATTTTCGGAGAGTTGGGAAGTGAAGATCACCTTATTCTAAATGTGAAACACAGCAGCAGTGGTATTATGCTGTGCTAGGTCGGAAAAATGCTGTGGATAAATACAGAGCAATTCTTGGTAAGATAAAGTACAACTGAAAATTCTAACTTCAGAAAACTCAAAGAAAATCTATAAGAGGCCCAAGAGTCCAATAAAGCATCTCTAGATATATATCAATGATTTCCATCCGACCTGCTTGACCTTGAAAGATCCTGAGAAATAAACTGTACATTACAAGTTTTTTTGATTAAACATAACACTTCAAAGACCAGTTTTGTTTTGTCCTTTTAGAGAATAATAATCTGATTATTGAGAACAAATGTAATAAATTCTTGAAATAAGCATGAAACATAAAACGGAAAAAGGAAAACTAAAGCAGTCTCAATCTTGTTCGTGATGGTTTGACACAACACTCAATACAAACTGACTCCCTCATGATTCCAGCATGAAATTGGACCAAGGCTGTGGAGACACATGCCTCGTCATATAATGTCTACAACACTTTCCCATGCACACCCAAGTAGACCAGCATATCTTTCCTGCGTTGTCTCCATAGAACCTCTTTTTCCATCTAAATTGTAAACCCCTTCTCTTTTTGTAGCATAATCCAGTTCATTGCATATTTAAAGTGTAAAGACATGTGATATGAGCTTACTTTTCCTGCTGTTTCTAACTAAAGCAATGATGGATACCCAGTTTTTTGTCTTCTTCATATCTAAAATATCTCACTTGCATACTCATTTTATCTCCTTTCTTCAAAGACCTGCTCTCCCGCACAGTATTCCCTCCGTCCAGCTCCTCTTCCCATGTTGACAGAGATGACAGCTGAAACCACCCCCTAACTGGTTGCCCGTCAAGCACCATTTTGCCCCTGTCATTCAAATGTCTTTACCTGAGTCTGTCTGTGTCAAACCATCTCAAATCATCACCCCAAGGACACAGCTGTTTCTCAGGTCTGAGAAAGAGTGGGGGAGGTGGAATCCTACAATTAAATAAGAATTTAATCTATTTAAAAAAAATCTCTACATGAGCAAATAATTTTCCTTTCAAACACAATATATAAAAAAAGTTGATTTGCTCTCATCCCAAAGGTTTAATGAATATTTGCGACTACTGAAGTTACACACATTGAATAAGAATTAAATTAACTACTATTCCACAGAATAATCGGAGGGTTGATATTCCCTGATTATCACTGAGATGCTACACCATACATGCTAGATGTTGTCTTCCCTCTGGACCAAAACACATTCATCACTGTTCACATTTATTATTTATTAGTGCTGCAACAATTTTTCCTAATAGTGTGTGGCTGGCCTCCGTAAAGTTCATGAATCCATATTGTTTTCTACTTACAGCCTTTGTAAATTTCCTTGATAGGATCAAATTTAGGACATTTTCTACCAGAACCGACAAATGAGGGCCCAGGTGTATTTAAAGGCCATGCCACAAGAGGCAGTAAGTCCCAGTTTTATTGTAAGGTCTGATTTTTTTTTCTTCATTTCAACCGTCTTGTCTTCTTTCTTTTTTTTTGTCTCTTCTGTTTTCTCTTATTTTCTCAATTGTACAGAAAACTCCAGAACATCATTATTTTACAGAACAATCTGTTTAATTATTCCTAATAACTTTTAGAATATGAGTCTATCTATCTGGTTCATATTTAGGATTTTTTTATTATATTGAGATTTTCAACAACAATGTCAATATTTTTTTCCCTGGTTAGCGGAAAACTTTCTAAAATTGTATTCTATTATGGTCCAACAAATTTTGACAAGGTATTTATCACAAGAGCTTCATCAAAGTTTAGTCGATTTATTAAGACGTTTCACCTCTCGTCCAAAAGGCCTATTCATTTCTGAACTCACCATGACCTGGACGACTGAGAGCCTTCCCCAAAATTAGACATTCACGTCCGCCTTTCTGTCATTATTACATTTCTGACTGACCTTTGTCCACATCTTTGGTTTTTGTGAATACTTAAGAATCTTGTTTGAATGTAATGTAGTTGTAGTGTAGATATTTAGAAACCCCTTTCTTCAAAAGAAGACATATCTTTTTGTATACAGTTGAATAAATTGAACTATTGGTCAAACTGCTTTTAAATAAAGGCCAAAAAGAGAACAACATGAAGTGAAGGAGACCAAGATTGATAAATAAGAGATGACAGGAAGGAAGAGGAGAGAGGGAGAATAATGTTACAGGGCCAATCACGCCTCAGTGGTTCCACTAATCATGCAAACAAGGTCACTGTCTGCCAGAGCCAAACTGGCAGGCTACAGGCATCTGAGGCATTGCTCGCACTCTTTCTCCTCCTCCTCCCTGTTTTCAGTTTCTTTCTCTTTCCTTTTCTGTTTTGGTCACTCACTTAATAAGATGAACATACAGGCAACTGCGCAGAAACAAGTCCACTGGAATGCACAACTTGTCAGTGATTGTTCATTAAATAAACATTTTTAGTAACATTATTCAATCCACACTGAATAGCACTAAGGGTGAAGAGGGAAAATATCGTAGGAAGGAATTACATTTTTCCTACCCCTTGCATGAAAAATTTGGATTAATATGGATTTTTATTTTTTTTTTTTCCCTGCTGTACTCCAAAACTTCTCTAAAGAATCATAAGTCACACTGGCATGTATATATTTGGTGTTTAATTTGCAAAAAAAAGAGAAGAATTAACCGTGAAATAGATTAATTGATAATAATGAATTACTATACCTTTTTCCCATCAATAGATCTTTATCTGGGCAGGATGATTCAAGTCTATGAGAGCGACTTCAGACTGAGGATTTGCACACAGTTCATTACACACAGCACACGTGCACGATTTCCTTAAAAACCGTGATGACAAATGATATAAAACACCAGCAGTTCCTCTGTCTCAAAAGGGCCTGTAATTGTCAGATTCTCTCTTTCTATCTCTCACTCATTCAGAACTACACACAAACACACACCAAAACAGTTATGTCTAATTTGACAGAGCATTTAAGTATCTTTGCAATCTTTAATTGGCCACATTGCAAAGGGAAGATAATGTTGCAATTTTAAAATCTTAACTTTCTCTCTCTGTTGGACATTTTAAGTCCAATAGGGAGGAAAAAAGAATAATAAACTTAGACTCAGACATAACTTTTTTTTTGTTTTGCGCACCGCTCACATAGAATATTTAGCATAGAGTGTTGATATGGAATTCATTGGGGCTTATATGGACACTGAACATATAATGATGATAACGATTATTAAGTATTTTTTCTTTGATCTGCAATATCCAAATTTGTTGGATACCCCCTTTCAAGATGTTGCAACAGAGGGATCAGAGAAGTTTAGTGTGTATCTAGGGTTGAGTGTTCAAAACCAAAGCAGCAACATTTAAATTTGCTCAGTGTAAGTGACCTGCACTGAACGGTTAGCGGTAAGTTTGGGATTTCTGGAGGAAAATTAGACTAAGCCCAGGTGATGACAAGGCCAACACCCTGATGACAAACTATAGAAATATTGAGAATCCTCCATCAAACACAAACACTCACAGTATGTCCAATATTGTGCCAGTGCCCAGAAGCAGAAGCTTTGTATGTGTTTATAGCCCTCAATGCTGATGACAGGTGAAAATAAATCCCTCTCTCCTTTTCCCCTTCTTTGTGACTTTTCAGGTTGTGCACCTTTTTTTTCTCCTTGCCTCCCCCATTCCTTAATTACCATCATCCATGCAACCATGTTTTCACCGTTGGCTTGCTCATCTTGCCCTCATTACTTCTCCAGCTCTCCTTTTGTCAACCTGCAATGCCCTCTATTCCTGCCATGTATGTTGAAATCACTTTTTCATTTCTCATGCTCATAACTTCTTTGGTCTTGTTATTTTGGAGTTGAATAATGGAAAAAAAAAGAAAATTTAATAATGAAAAAAAAAGAAAACACTTCTCAACATCCTCACCTTACCATAGATGCATCTGTAGTCCAGCAAACAAATAATGAAGACCTCATCGTCTCCACTCTCAGTGTACACAAATGCCAAAGCCCTTGCACCATATGGCATTTCGCCTATTTGCCACTGCAACACCTTCAGCATGACAAATAGGGGGCGAGGGAAAGAGGGAAACGGAGTAGTAACAAGGGAGATACTGTCAAGATTCGTCACAGTCTTCCTGTATAAAATGCCACAAGCATTTTGAAAAGGAGCCACAGAGGAGGAGACATTAGCAAGATGTGTGTCAGTGTATGCTTGTCTGTTTCTTGGGGACATTTTACAACTGCAAAACTGTTGGTATACAGCTGTTTCAAACATCACTTCAACAGGTCATAATGAGATCCAGGTTGTCAAGTATAATAAATTAATAAGCTCATGCTATGTGCTAGGCACTACCTGTCATGTTCCTGTTGCTATGGTGAGCAGAGAATTAATGTGTACAGTTGCAAGCGTGTGCTTGCATGCATGCAAGTATCTTTATTCTTTACATGGACATGCTATTGAATGACATCAGCCACTCTGCTCCCATATCGCTGCACAAAGACATGGAAATATTCTTCCATCCCAGCTGTCATTTTACTTTGGCTTTCCTTTCTTCCTTCCCTGAATCCTCAGTGTTTTATTCACAGCAGTGAGCATGTACATGCTGAGTGAAAAACATGGTCTCTACTTAGATCATTTCTCTCTTTTTTTTCTCCCCCTTATTCCACCCACCTATGGCAGTAAACCATAAGTAGCCAACAGCCAGCACCACAGAAGCCGGTTTCAGAGGTTATAAGAATGAATTACTCTCGTTCTGCACCAGGTATATCTGTTTACAAAGCCATGTCTTCATGCATGCCATGGAGACCTTGATGAATGCAGTTCTTTACTGACTTTTGCCTTTGCTAATTCTTTGACTGAAGATAAAAGGAAATATGTCGGTTATAAAAGTTTCAACATATTTACTGAGGACAATCTTTGTATTCTGATACATTCTAATAGCTTGGAGGGATATTTCCTTTTTTTCTGAAGTTGGACTGTCTGAAGTGTTTGAGAGCAGACATTGTCTTACCCATTTTAAAAATCTGAAGGTTACCTGAAAGGTTAAATGACAGGCAAAAAAACCAAAAGCTAATGCAAAGGTTGACATAAGAGAAGCTTTTTTTTAAAAAAAACAAAAAAAACCCAGCTAAAACAGCTCAAACCTCAAAGACCTCATTTTTGGCTGGCAAGAGAACTGTAATGTGGATATTTTACACCAAGTCACTTTTACATGGGACAGTTAAAAGCACATGCAGTTGAGAAAATGGAGAGGGATGATTAAAAGGCTATCTGAAACAAAAGTGACTAAAAATATACAATATTCAGCTCTTAATTGTCTTTGTTGCCTTTAGTTTAGCTTGTCCATCTGATCTTTTTTTTCTCTTACTCTCCAAACTAAGAGAACTCTGCTGTCAACTGCAGGTAAGATACCGACTACTTCTAAGTACTATATAGCTATATTCATTAACACTTCTCTTTGAACATATGGAATACATAAAATTATTCAAGTTCCATTTAGGTGTCATTTAGAAACTTTGAAATTTGCAATGTTATTGAACCTATAATTTTGTAGTGTAGCAATCAGCTGTTTTAGTGTATTTATACTTTCTTTAGGCACTTTTATAAGAGATGGCATTCACTATGCATTGCTTGTATATAATATTGTAGTTGTATGTTGGAGTAGAAATAGCTTGTAGTGCATATATAGTATATGACAGATACAGCCAATTTTCCCACCATGGAAGTGAATTTTCAGCTCTTTGCCAAACTAGCATCCCCAGATATCAACTACGAATTAGTCACATGTGGCTCTCTTGATTTAAGAAAAAGATTGTGCCCAGATGTAAAATTGCCCACCAGATGTGTGTTAATAACAAATTCCATTGAAATATTAATCAATTCATGCTTTAATATGATAAATCCAGGTTTTCCATGTTGAGGTTTTGAAGCTCCAGAGGTCCAATGGCACTGAAATTAACAGTGAATGAAGGTCACATATTATCCTATATTCTCCCTTTAGACCAAAGAGATTCCAGGACAAAATTCTCCAGAAAAAACTCCAGTTTTTTAGTCCACATATTCAGCTTATTCTGCCAAACCCACTTCTAACCTATGCGTCTTTTGGAATTGTGTTTAAATTTCTGGTTGCTAGTTAGGCTACTGTGAAAAACAGATTACCCTATAGCAAGACACAGTGACACTATTGGAAAGAAGCCAAACAAACTCTTAAAAGATCAGGTGATTGAGTAGTACTTTGGTTGCCAGCAAACACACACACATCATGTTCTGCTTTGTTGGAAAACCTGGAGTCAGAACTTTTTATCTGGAGGTGATATCTTAAAAAATCCAGCTACAGAGGCTCCACAGTGGCCCAACTAAAATTCACAGATGTGGATAACCGAACTTTGCCCAGTAGTCTAAACCCAGATTTCCACTCAGTCCCTGGATGTGGGCACCTGATAGTACATGTGACAGTAGTGTGAGGCTTCAGCAGTCTGGGAATCAAACACAAGAGGACAACATTGACAAGATAACAACTTCAACATCCAGTTTCATGTTAATGAAGTCCAGCGTGTTTGTGGATGACATGCCACGGTGGCCTCGGGTGTTGTATGGCGACATCTTTAGACATTTTCATCATGGACTGTGCTTGCATACTGCTTTCCACTCATGTGACCAGTCAGTGCGCTTTGACATTTCGTATCACATTCATCCATTCACACACATTTATACAGCACTTATATTGAATCAAACTGAGTGCTTCTACACACATTCGTACCCCAATATGTACATCAAGAGTCCAGGTAGTCAATATGGCGCAGCCTTTATATTCCCACATAATAAGGTGAATAAATCATTGGAAACTTAAAAAAAAGAAACAAGCTTGTTTTTATTGCCCTAAAATTGTCACAATTTCTTTGTACCCTAATGCAAAACAATTGCATTAGTATATGCAATAACATGCAAAAAACTTTGCTTGATAATGTTGTCATGAGAGAAGCTAGATTTGGCCTCATCATAATAATTCATTAATTAGAACCTGTTTTCATCTCTTTCAATCTGAATCTGAGGAAGATTTTGTTCTGTCAAATCAGTACTAAATGTGTGTAGCTGTTCTTAAGTATAATACCCTGGATCATCCCAGATATGTGAGCTGGTTCTCTCCTTTTATCTTCCTTCTGGGTTTTGAGATGTCTGATTATGTCCAGACTTGAGCAGCTCCAATAACAACATAAGCCCGACCTCCTTGCCAAGTGGTTTGGCAGATATGAAATCTGCGCAAACAAAATCTGATTTGTGCATGCCCAGAGCTACAGCCAAGCATTACTGCAGTGACTACTGTAATTGCCATCATGGATATGAGTTTGGTTTTGTCTGTCTGGACTCTTCCCATTACAGAGTCAACACTTTCTGTTCATGCTGATCTTCATTAATGCTGCTCATGCTTGTCTAGTCTCCTGTTTTCTGCATTTGAATGTGTGGGAGGCAGCATCGATTGGATGCGTCGTAACTTTAGGGGATCGTTCTTTGGGTCACTGTAATGAGAAGTGTTCACTATGTCCGCTGGCATCAGAGAATGTATTGTTTCATTTCAATTAACCTCCAGAAAAAAGACCCATCAAGTGCTGAAATAATACCGTTGGAGGTTTGTAATCACCGGCTCGTGTAGCTGGTAAGAAAGGTTTGATGAGGCATTGACTTAACTGATTTTTTTTTTCTACGTCACAGTTAGATAAGGCAGTGAGCAGTTAATATATTTTTTTAATGTTTAGGATGGGGGACATATTTTCCCCCATCTGAATTTCATTAGTTTGGTTTCCACAAGCACCTGTTGCTGGTTCTTATTCATCTTTTGTACCATATGTTCTATCTTTTCTGAAAGTGGATGTGTAGCTTGGTGAATTTCTCTGCAGTTGAAGCATAATTGCTTCTTTTAGGGTCTGCTGTTTCATTTACAATTGTGAAATATTCTTAACAAGTCAAAACTCTCCGGCTGACTTCAGGGTTTTAGTTATAAAGGCCTCCTTTTGTGCCTCTGTCATGTACTCTGATATAGTACACGTGCAAGTCATTATTTCTTTTTGCTTCGTCTCAGGCAGAACTGTTTCTTGCTATTATGAAATGCATGTCTTTTGATGTACCTTTTTGGTTGTTATTGTTGTTGTTTTCATGTGGGTGCATCACAGGTCCTGCTTTTTCTTAGTTTGTTGATGGTGCTCCTGTTAGGGTCTTACTTTTTTTTTATGATTAAAGTGTATTTTTTGCTAAACTACCTTTTTTCTGCTAAATCATAATGAGATAGTTTGAGCTGGAAATAAATGTTGTTTACCAAACTAGTCAAGAGGCATGCTCATACACATTCCTACATAGCTGTGCTTTAACCTCTCTGTTTTTATCTCCATTCTGATCAATGCTAGCAGCAGACAACAGAACCAAAGCTTCCCTGCCTGTTCCCAGACACAGAGGGTGTTGCATGCTGTCATGGTGCTTTGTCTAGTTATTTACTGTTTGTTTCCTCTCTCGATTTAGTCTTTGTTATTGTGTTTGTCTTGTGTGTTTGCTGATTGGTGTTGTGATAATTACTACTAGGATTGTGCTGCAGGCGCCTCCTGTATGCTCCGATGTCTCACACTGAGCTATTGTTCTCCTCATTGGCTGATTAAAGAAAACAATCGCACAACAGTGTGACTGAGCTGAATAAACACTAAAACAGTACAGATTAAAATGCAGGTTACTTCCCTATGTACTGGCTTTGACACAATAAAAAGAGCAAAAGTACCATTCTGATAAGTGTTGGGTACATTAAACGTGTACTCTACTTTACTATACTCAAGTTATACCGGTATTGATTTAAGTCTGGTAGACAGAATGGAATAATGTTGGATTTGTCCCTCAGAGAGGTGCTTTCACTATTATAGCAGCAAAGGGGTAGACCAGATAAAGAAATAAAATTCTCTAAAAGTTAGAAATAAGCATAAAATGGCAGAAAAATGTTGTACAACAATTTTAGTCAAAGTATGGATTGTACAAAATATTAGTTGTCTTTGTATTTAGAATCTGTATATAAGCATATAAAAGTTAAGACACAAAAATAATTAAACCAGCAGTTTTATGTGTGTAGATGTAATTGCCCCTTGTCATAACAGAAATTTTAAAACATCATCCTCTTCATCAAACGCTGCATCCCCTTTCTCCAAAGGTCTTGGTGCTGCAGGTGTTAAAATGAAGTAAAACAACTTGAAACAAAACAAAAAATATATTTAATTAAATTATATGTAGCGGTGCACCGAAAATCCGGCAACCAAATATATTCGGCCACTGAATATATTCAGCCAAATAGTGCAAAAAAAGCCATACTCGGCCTTCGGTGGAGTTAAAAGAAAAGGTCGAATAGTGGCTGTGACGCAATGACGCAATCAATATGGAATAGAATATTTAAAAATGCCAGAATATACTCAATAAATACTTACTTTGATTGAAAAATGTCTAAAAATGTATTGTCTGCGGTTTATGCAATAATTTTAAAAAAAATAGTGGAAAAGTGATCCACATTTAATATTCGGCATTTGGCCAAGCAATTTAATGTTATTCGGCTTCGGGCGCAAATGTTTTATTTCGGTGCATCCCAAATTATATAAAATGTATATTTTTAGGACAGCGTTACAGTGATTTAAAAAAAAACAAAAAACTCCAGCACTCCAAAAGTCCTGAGTCATCGTGACAGATAGTCTGCTTCAGCCCTTCCTGTAAGGTGTGTCATTTTTGCGTTCCCACACTAGTTTATTTTTCAGGTAAATACCCAAGTAGCTGTATGAACCACTCTGTTTTTCACGTGTCTATCATGGAATTCCACCACCAGCCTCTTAGTCTTGGGTCCCCATCGTAGTGAGTTCATCATAAAGTCTGCAGTGTTGAGGATGAGCAGTTGCCTTTAGTCCACCATGCTTCATACAAGCATGTCTGCCTCTCAGTCCCGTGCCCTCACTTGGTTTGGGAGGTAGTCTGTAATACGGCACGTTCCAGCTTGTCCCTCAGAAGCGCAGGCTGTACTGTTGAAAAAGGGATAAAGAATTTTGGATTTAGTCCTTGAAAATACATGCCGTTTGTGAAAATCCCTGTGCAGTTTAATAATAGAATTAATTTAGAAGAAGATTTTGCCTGAAGCAGCACAGCTATCCTTCTCAGTATCTTCCACAACCAGCAGTGAAGCAGCAACAGGTTTAGCCTTGCTAACGTCCCCTGCCAGTTTGCACTTTGTGATCACTAACACAACTTCTTCTCTGTTTTTTTAAATACCCTGTGTCCTAAAAAATTGATTTTTTTTCTTCCTTTTAAACAAATCAACAGAAGTCTGTTTTTTTTCGTTTTTTTTTTTTCAAGAGCTCAGGAAGCTTATGGACTGTCATCCTGTTTTCATATTTTTCACATTTCCCCAGGTCCTCCGTTTCTGAACGGTTGCCCAGCCAAATAAATGTTATGTAGGGCAGCAGTGGTAATGAACTAAATTTCACAAAGCTGACAAGACTGGTAGATACAAGGGAGGGAAGCACACAAATAACAGACATGATGTGCATCTTTAAAAAAAGAAAGCTCATCTTTCAGGCTTTTCTGATACACAAATACTTCCATCGATTCAGCTGATATTCTCCTCCACCTTTACCCTGATTTAACCATTTCAAATCAATGCAGCTGTATCGTAGACATTAAGCCCACTGCATCGATCTCACTTCCTGACACCCTCTGCGTGTGTGTGTGTGTAAACGTGTGTGATGACAACACATTTGATTTCTTTAAGGTTTTCATCTTCGGGAAGACTTCAGATGTTGATTTTAAGCGTGTACAGAGAAGACTATTAGCTCACACTGCGAACCCTCCCGTTCCTCATCTGCCCTACATATTCCTCTGGGTCAGGGCTAACTCTGACACTGAAGAGTAAAATTATTTATTTGTGTGCAGGGTCAGTACTTTGTCTGCTGGACCTTCTCTGAGGTACAGTGTTAATGCAAGCACATACACATGTGCACATTTTGACTTCATGTCTCTTTTTGTTTAACCGTGTTGCAAACTCTTTGGTTGTGTTCCCCTGCCACTCAGTTACAGTAGTAATCCATTCTACTGTCCACAGTAAAGCCTCTGTGGACCCTTGAGATAGAGAACATGTCTAAAGGGTATATAAGATGGATGATACATTCATACTAAATAGTTAGATTTTTTTTTTTCCCTTCTCTTTAGGGTAAATGTGCTAAGGATATTTCTGAGCCAAACCATCAATGCACCACAGATGTGCTAAATCAGTGATGGGATTCCTCTTAACTAATACCAATTCAAAGCCTACACATCTGCACAAATTTTGTGCACAGTCCTTGGCACTAAGGGTCTTGGCTACATGTCCCACTTTAGCTTTAAATGCATCTCCTGGGTGTTTAACAACACCTGCAAAATGGAGCTTTGTAATTTAAATGTTTTTTTTTTCTCATCAGAGGAGGAAATATTCCTCCCAGTCCTATAGATGAAAGTCAATATTGTCCATTTCCATCAACACCTCTTGTCCTTGGTATGCTGATGTCTGTCCTGCAGATGATGTGGGGCTTGTGATGAAGTGCGTCTTTCTTTGGGTGGATCTATATCTTTTGAGGTGATTGGGTTAACCGGTCCCCTTTAGCCAAGATGTTTACTGCCTCCTGTTTCACTGCATCATTTGTCTGCTGCATTGATTAAAGGTTTATCGAATACAAAACGGAAAAAAAGAAAAAAAAAGGAAAAAAAGATGGTTGGCTATCAGCTTTAATTGTAAAGGGAAAATGCATCTTGCTGCACACCCTGCTTAATGGCTTTGTCCGCTTGCATGTGTGTTGAATGTGTAAATGTATGATTATGTGTTCTGTAGAGAGTTGCATAGATCATTGATGCATGCATTTTTAATTGCCAGGTCAGTGTAAGTGTTGGAGTAAGAGGCCCCTGGACAGAGGCAGAGCTAAACTCAGCCAAGCTGGCCTGTCACTTCATTTGTTTCATCTCAGCCTGCTTTCCTGGCTCTCTCACTTGCTTGCTGTCTCTGTGTTAGTCTGAGTGGTGCTAGCTGACCTTCACTGGGACACAGCCATGACTCTAATTGCATTGATATGTCAGTGTGCTCCAGTGGTTGCAGGAGAGCATAGCAATATTAGCCCAAAGCACTGTGGTGATGCCATGTGGATTTTGCTTTCTTTTCTCTGATGACTCAGAATCAAGCTGCTGAGAACAAATAGACAGACTAATGCTCACAGTCACATAACACTGGAGGATTTATTCTCAACATGATGCTAACACAGCACCCAACTTTGTGTGTGCGAGGCTCAGAAATCTTTTGAAGCCCTTCAACCATAGAGTAGATTTTGAGAAAAACATGTAGCGCCTGTGACGCGACCCATAAGTTTCTGACGGGTTGTTTTGAAGCGTGGATGAGAACACACTGCATGTCTTTTTATTAGTGGGGCTGTTATCGTCAAAGAGCAAAAAAAATGGAGCCATTTCGTAAGTTTCCTGGTCATTTTATAAAACGTAGGGCTACAAATCTTTTGGAATATCACAATTTGATTTGATTATAATTGAGATGACTCCTGCTACTTTGATTGGAAACATGTAAGATGGAACAGATTCTGTGGGGTCAAAAATGACTGCATTTGTCATTCTCGACCTGCCAAATCTGGACATTTTACACCTTGCATAAATCCTTTTTGCCACATAATTTGCCATGAAAAATTTTTTCACCTAGAATGCAGTTATTTCATGTTTTGCCTTAAAGGGACTCTATGTAATCTTAGGTTTTTGAACTAGGGACTGCCATCTATGGGTCTTAGCAGCACTGCAGCCTCCACGGTAAGCTCGTGCATGACAACCTGGTGCTATTTTCTAGCATTAAATATGATCATGTAACTTGAACTTGGTATTTATATCCACACGCGATCAGCGTACATTCAATATAATGGGAGTGAATGTGGCCAGCTTGCGCAGTCTCTAAATATGGCTCACAAAACTCCTTCATTTCACCAATAAGTTGTTATGAATCGCTGGTCCGATCCCTCTGTGACCTCCATGCGGCTCAGAGTTGGAATCCGTCGTTTATTTACAGCCATTAACTTAAAGCGGTATCTTTAATGACGTCACTACCGGGACGCATCAGAGCGCCTGTCAAGGCTGGTGAAATGAGGTAGTTTTGTGACAGAAATTTCCTTATTTATAGGCAGCGCAAGCTGACCCACAACCATTTCACATCAACGTGCTAGACGTCACATCCGCAGAAACAGTGCGGGAACTTCCAACCTGAGGTAGGGTCAGGAAAATAAGATAAGAGGCTACTGGATGCACCGGCGCTGAACTGCTGAGGTGTAAGTCTGCTCATCAAACCATGTTCAGCAAAATCTTACATTTAGTCCCTTTTAATATTCTCAACATTCTATAGAATGACTTCTTGTATACAACAGTGGCATTTCACACTTGGATGATAATGAGGCCAAAGAACGAAAACCAAATTCACTTACAATTCATTTATGATTAATACAGCAGCACAGTTCAGAGGTTTGACTTGTTCATCTCTTAATTCAAGAGTGAACATGTTGGAAAATTTTTATATTTTGTTGACTGAAATTTTAATTATATCTGTCATCAAATCTGATTTAATCACAGTATCTAATAGATAAAAAACTTTGGGGAAAATCTGATACAGTCGACAATTGTCTCAGTCAATTTGGTATAGTGGTGACGCTTTTGTTTTTTGACAAATCTGACAGGATTTAAGTTCTAATTGAAGTCTTGCTTGTCTACCAACTAGTGTCATACAATTATTGGAACAGAGGAGCTTAAAGGTTTATCACTGTCCAGAATAATAGAGTTGACATCAGTCAATATTACATAATAAGTCATGCTGCTCTCCTGATTAATCAATTATTGGTGACATTTAAGCACTAATGTCCTGTTTGCTGACAGAAGTTTTATTGAGAGGATAATGACTCAAATGCCTCAAATGGATTTCAGCTAATTCTGTTTATCCACCTGGGAGGTGGATGCTTATCACTATTTCATAGCAAAACAAAAAAAAAGCCTGCACAGTTTTATTATTTGCAAGTTTGGACACTAACTCAAGCTTTCATACTTTTTCTTGTCTGTACTTTCAGTATTTATATATTTTTTTTAACGTTAGGGTCTGGACCACTTTGATCAGGCTGAGACTTTGCAGTTAGAGGCAGGCTACATTGAAGCCTGTCTCGTGTAATTTTACTCTATTTTGACATCATCACATTTTTTTCTCCACTTTTTGAAATGAGACACTGGTCCCATTTTGCTGTTGCAAGGGAACTGAGAACTATCTCTTCTAGCCTGGCGGCCTGTGTGATTCTTCCGGAAGAGATGAGGTTGGAGGACAGTAAGTAAGTAAGTGCACAAACAAGAAGAAGGAGGAAGAAAAAAAACTTGTGATTTCCAGACAGTGGGAGAGAAAAAGAAATTGAATGAGATAAAAGGAGGCATGAAGAAGGGTACAGTTGTTTGAAAGAGCGAAACATGTGTTGATGGAGACGGGCTGGTTACCAGATGGTCTTTGTCAAGGAGAGAAAAGGGAACAGAGAGAGGGAAATGCTTAAGAGATGGTGGCTGATGTGACTGTCTGTAATGCGATATGGCAGTTGCTATTTTATTTTTAGGACACAAGGCCCCAGAACGATAGGTTTTATAGGGTTTTGAGTGGGTTGATCTTTTTAAATATTCAACTTCAATGAAATATGGAGCATGACTCCAGGCTGTTTGGAATTCATAAGTCTGTTTGGCAGGACTGGCCCTGCATATTGAGAGCTGTCAGAGTCGACCTGAGTGTTAAACACAAGCCCTCAGCTGGCAGTGCAAACAATGGCAGAGAGGAGACACCTTAGAGAGAATAAAGGAGACAAAGAATAGAAATCTTCTATTGGAGGTAGCTGTATTTAATCAGCTTCTGTTGTTTATTGGCTTGAATTCAAGTCACCCAGAAGGTGGTGGTGCCGAATAATTTAGGGATCATTTGTTCTTTTTGTGTTTGACTGAAAGTATGAAATTGTGAGGAAAAAAAGATTTTAAACCTTTTTTTAATGAATTAAGTTTTATGTTCATGTCAATGGCGGTGAACAGAATAAATGACTGTAGCTGCTATGCTGAGGCGTTTGCAATGATGACTGAATTTAATTAGTGTGAGCATAAATGGTTTGTTTTCATTTCTTTCAACAGAGCATTTCAGAAAATATGAATGTTAAACTTAGTTTCATAAACGGATATAAGCTTTTTCATGGCATTGACAGCATCATGTTGCCACAGTGACAGGTAGTAAAGGCTAGCTGCTGCAACATAAACCTATTTGTTTGCATCCTGGGAAAATAATTTAGCTTAATTAATCACTGACCGTTTATTAATGGTGCTCACTATAGATCATACTGACAGCGTCCTGCCCAAACAATCTACTGGTCATCATCTTTTAACCACAATCTGGAACAGAAGTGTGCCTTAAGATCTTACGTCTCCTTAATCATGCAGAATATTAACATATTAGAAAAAATAAAAAGGCCGTCTTTTTAGTACGTAGTGCAGCGCAACAGAAACAGCAATGGAAATCTAGAACTTGCTTGCAATTTAACTTTTACACTGCAGAAAAGGAACTGTAATTATTTATTTGTCAAATTAAGTTTTCTTAAATGTAAGTATTACATTGCTGTTTCTTAAATGTTTAATAAAAATCTGAGTTGTATGTTGGGTTTAGTAGCAACTGAGATTTATCTAAATTACCAATAGCATCTGACTTTTAATACATATTGTACAGTAAAATATCACTTATCCAAACTCAAATAGCAATGTAAAACAGTAGAGGCGCTCAAATGTTTTGTTTATTTTAGTTTGTACCATGAAATATGATGCTGTTCTGCTCCAGAAAAAAAAAAATCTTGATATTGAACTGTTCTCTATTTTTGAAAGCATGATTAGGATACAGAAGCCTTTTTCAGATTCCCAAATGAGCCCTTCACTGCAATTTCAGTCTGCAGCAAATGCGGAGTCCGTTGGATGTGCTTCTCATAAACTCCTAAGTCAACAGGTTTTATATTCCATGCAGCCGAATGATTGAAAGCTAACAGAGAAATGTATTCTTCTGTCATTTTGTCTGAGACTGTTTGCGGTTGTGTTTTAGCTTCATGGTTTGATGCATGTGAAGGATCAATATTATCCTCTCCCTGTGTGTGACAGGTGTACACTGCTGGAGAAAGCGACTGATATAAACCCTTAGTTAGTGTGAAGTCACTGAGGAGAAATACATATTAGGCTAGGACTGCTGGGGATATTTACCAGCAGTAACCACACAAACAACAACAGGTAGCAGAGCCTGAAACCCTGACATGTTTAATTCATGCCAGATCCCACAGAGTACATCACCTATGCAGCTGTATTCATGAAATAGCCAGTGCTTATTGAGAGAGGACTGTTTATGTGTGTCTTCTTTGTATCTGTTTGCCTCTCTGTGCCAATGTGTCTGTCAGGTCGTCTTGCTGTATTTACGTCTGATATCTGCTTTTTTTATGTGTGCAGCAGACACAGAGAGATGAGAGACCCCTGGAAGTGATGATGTCCCTGTATAAAGGAACATTCTCAGTCCATTACCCTGCATGTACATATAATTACTTTAAAGCAGGAGTTAGAGCCTGGGTTGTCACAACCATCTGCCAGGTAGGGCTGTCACAATTATTACAATATTCGTTAATCGCGAATATTTTTCTTATTCGCGAATATTTTCTTATTCGCGATTACCGCTTATCCAGCATTAAAACGTCAGATATGATGCAGCCGTCCTGCGCGAGGCGTCAGTGGCAACGTGTGAGCACGCAGCTGTGGTGTGATGCTAGCAAGGCTAACAGAGGAGCGTGAAGGTATGATTTGGTTCAGAAGCCACATACGCGGCACGGCTGTGGATACATTCTGGTTTTAAGCCGAATGGTAAAGTGGAGCCCAGTAACCCAGAGGAAGCAATTTGTAAACTTTGCCGTAAAACGGTCCCAGTCAAACCCGCAAATACTACAAATCTGAAGCAACATCTGCAGAGACACCATCCACAGCAATACGCTGAACTTCGACAGACCACACCAGCACAGTGACTAGCCGGAACAACCGCAGCTGTTGCACCCTGGGTCTGGGTGAAGCTGCGCTAATATAAACAGTCAGTATAAGATGGCGCACACCTACAGCTAGTATAACGCTTTACATCGCTAAGTCACTTAATGCTGTCATAGCCAAAAGCGCAGTTTATTCGAACGTGCGGCAGGACCCGCAGAGGCTACAGACCCTCTGTACTAAAAAAACTCAGCCAGGCGGAGTTTTTTCAGTGCTTCAAAATAAAAATCTACAATCCATTAATTCCATGCAGTGTTCAGTCTTTATAAGCCGCTGTTAGATGAGCTGCACAGTCCACGGCAGCAATGATATGGCGTTTCTGCCAGCACTGCTGCAGCAAATAATTAACAATAAACCCATTATGTCTTTGTCTATTTTTCGATGTTCAGGAATTCATTATATTGGTCTCACTCATTAAGGAGTAGGCTACAG